>PVKM010048248.1:0-11244 GCA_004027735.1 Carollia perspicillata
GAGGTGGGGGTGGGTGGGGTGGGGGAAAGTGGTGGTGGGAAAACGGAGACAACTGTACTTGAACAACAATAGAAAAAGGAAAAATAAATAAATAAGAGAAAAGATAAACCATCCATTGGTTTCGTTCTGTTTTCTACACATGTTTTATATACTTTGTGCAGTAAGTGGTCTGATGTCAATTGTCTGATTTAAAGTTTAGGACCTGCAAGAACTTCTTCCCTGTCTTTTAAGAGTTACTAGGTAGCGGTTATTCTGCAAGAGGAGTCGGGACGTTATGGTTATGTGTCCATGATATCTGTTGGGCACTCTGGAAGTCTTCATGACAACCCTGATTATTTTCCAATGAAAATGCATCATTTCATGTTACTTTGACATCCTTTTCAAATACACAATTATTTTATTTTTCCACAAGGTTAAATTCCATTCAGGTAGATGATGATGTTTTCCCAATTTAAATTTGCAAATGAGTTAGCGTAGTAAGACTTATTACGTAGAACCCTTGGCATTTAGGGGTTCATATTCAGGTCCTGTGTAGGAAGATCATGAGGTGGTACAAGGATTAACTCTGACATAACTGTTTTTAGATATGTTGGGTAACAGTTTTCATTTTATTTATGAGCTTCATATTTTAAATTGACGTTTACGCTGGGCAAAGTGTGAAATTATTTGAGTGTGACCAGACTTATTTATAAATTCAATGTGAAGACTGACACATTTCATATGCTATTTGTATTTTGAATATATTGTAAATGGTACAATTAAAATATCTGAGCTTAAAGAGTGAAAGGGAATGATACAGTTCCAGTTGAAACATAATGTTTAAATGCACACATATTTAAAAAGTTATAAAAGGAAAAGAAGCAATATGAACTACTTATATCAGTGCCTGAAAATATGCAGGAAGCAAAAATAAGACCTGCTAAGGCTGGCATATGAAAAGTACTTCATGAAATGTTAACTTAACACATTGAAATCATATTATAATTAGCATTGGGTAAGCCATGAATGTTCCTAAAAACACCTAGAAAATATGGTTTCTCTCTCTCCCTCTTTGCTCTCTCACTCTTACCCTCATCTTCATATCATATAATTAAGTATGACTTTCTTGATTGAAGATTGTGTTCCTAGTGAGTGTGTATCTTGTCAAATGACAAAATATTACAACCTCAAATAAGTTCTTTCCAGGTGTTTTAGCTCTGAGTTAACTCAGGAAATTTAAGAATCTAGGGTCTGATTTGTGCATAGCTGCCTGTTATTTACCCTGATCTCTTCAATTTACCTGGCCAGCAACAGGTAAAGGACTGTACATTCAAAAGGTTTAAACAGGTTCATCTTGTTGATTCTCAGGTAGCTAGGGACAGGAATAATACTACAATTACTTACAATAAAAAAATCTAACCCTGCACGCACAATTTGTTCCCTTTTTAATTCAAAATTTCTGACTCACATTTAGCATAATTCATTTCCTTTTAGTAAATCAATGTGTCAGTATCATCCTTCTCAAAATATTCCTTCTTCAGAATTCCCCTCTGCATTCAGAAATGACATACAATAGCAATAATAGCAATAATTAGAGTAACAACAATACCATGTTTTTAGCAATTCAGGATAGAATGATTGACACTGAAGGCAATTGTTGCTAGCATGTAGTAAAGAAAAACTGGTTTGTTGGTAGGTAAAATCATAAGACACTTGGCAACTGGTGAAATGATGAAATCTGTTACCAAACACATAACTCATTAGAATAAGGGAGTCTACCATGCTGAGGGTGGCAGCAGAATACTGTACACTTGTAATTTTTATGCATATAGCAATCTCACTACTGAGCACACAGTAGGCACTCAATCAATGCAGTTCGTTTTATCAGCAGTGAATGTAGAATAAGCTTCTGGGAAATGAAGGGCTACAAAACCCTTGAAGAATGAGGAAAGACTTAATAACTAAAAAGAAGAAAAAAGCGCTGTGAATCAAAAGCAAACAAGGAAGCTAGAATCAAGAAATATATAAAAAACAAAACCAAGTTCAAGCAGCAGATCAAAGAGTATGTTAGACAAATAAGAACCAAAAGATGCATATCCTGCATAATAAAGTGACAGTGACAAAGTCTGGCCACATGGTCAAGAATTTACCATCAGTAGATGCTGAAAAAAAGTAAGAGAAAGAATGCAAGATGCTAGCACTAAGAAAGTGCATGATAAGTAGTCCAAGAATAATTCTATTTTAATATTTAGATGAATGCTTTTAAAGAGTATATAATGACAAAGCCAGAGCTAAGAGTGGAAATTGGTTAATAATAGTAGAAGGTAATGATAACAATACTACCACTACTACTCCTACTAAGAATCTAAAAATTGACCACAAAGGTATAGAATTTACTATTATAAATTTTAAATGCAAAGTTTACCTGATGCATTTAGTTGCATATATAATTGTTATTGTGCAGAATAAATTATATAAATTATAAGTTTTAGTAATTAGTAATGCAGTAAAATTTGTAGTGTTTTCTTCTTGCCCTGTCAGTTGTCCAATATCTTCTATAATTACTATTAGTTTGATTAGATATCCCTGAAATATTTAATTCTAATCATTACTATCATGTTTATCTTACAAACTCACTATATCTTAACCCTCAGGACTTAGAATTCATTACAGTCTGAAAAAAAAAGATGTTACTCAAAATATGAGCTCCCATTTCCTTGAATTAAGGAAACTGGGATTAAGGGAGAGGAAAATAAAGCAATCGTAACATAAAAATGATAAAGTGTAAAGAAGTGGGCTGCCCTCTCTGCATGTCAGTCCCATCTAATGGCCATAAAAAGTAAAAACAAACAAACAAAAAAAGCTTACATTATAGAGAATAGATTTTCATGGGTGGCAAGTAGCTCCTCTCTCTCAATTTGTTCATTAAATTAGAAAAAGAAAACACCCAGACAATTTGCTTCTGGTGTAAATCTTTTTAAAAGCACAAAGCTTTTAATTTCATAAATAAAGACATTTAGACTACCATGTGTTTCTCTGATGTTCTCTATCTTGCCTTTTACTAGAATCCCTTTCATTCTTTATTCCTCTTACCTCATCTCAAAATATCACTTTATCATCTTGAACAATCCTGCTTTTCCCTCAGGTTGCATACTCCACTTAACAAGAAAATGTTATTCGCAAAATATTTCACTAAAAAACAAACCATGTATTTATTGGTAAAGTAGAAATACCTGCTTGTTGTTCAAGCGAGTTTACTGTGAGCCTCCAATGCACATAACTAAAAAAAGTTCCTACCTGCCATGAGTAGGTAGGAAAGCCAGAAGATTATGAAAACCATTCAGTGTCATTGTAACCACACATAAAGATATGCTCAGTTCCAGGCATTTAAAATAATTTTCGACCAGCATTGTCTCCATAAAAAAATTAAAGAGCTTAATTTACATTTTGTTTTGGTCTCTTTTTGCTTGTTTCTTTTTTGCTTTGTTTTATTTTTCACAATAATAATAACTCTCATCAAAACTTAAAAAGTTATTGCCTGTGATTGTTTTTTGATTTTTTATATTTTTAAGGAAATTTTAATTAAATTTACTGGGTGACACTGGCTAATAAAGTTATAGTGCTTTTAAAGGTACAATTCTATGGTGCATCACCTGTATATTACATTGCATGTTTACCTCCCAACATCACGTCTTCTTCCATCACCATATACTTGACCCCCTTTACCTTTTACTACCCCTGTTCCCATCCCTCCGATACCACCATAGTGTTTCTTTCATTTGCTCATTTGTTGCTTTCAGCTCTACATCTTACATATGAATAAAAGTATATGGTTTTTGACTTTTTCTGTCTGATTTTTTTTTGTTGAGCATGATATTCTTACGATCCAGCCATGTTATATTTAAAAAATTTTCCTCTTTCTGCTCCTGATAGGCAGAAGTGAGTTCCTTACCAACTGATCTTCTGAAAAATAACAGCTGTGAATTCTGCATAAAGTAATAATTAATATGAAGAAGAAGCATAAACTACGCAGGGCTCTAGTGACAAACAAGTGAGCAGATTTTGCAAGGGAACCATAATGGAACCAGCAGTAAGCACAGAGTAAGTGGCTCCTGCCCCAGCTCTGTCTGAAGACAACCCCAGTAGCAGTTAGATTAGGAGACAGACATGTAAGGTACAGGTAATCCTCTCCCTCTTTTTTGAGTGAGAGTCACTCCTGAGCTCGTACCTACTCAACAGACATGGGGAGGACAAGTTGAAAGCAACTTGCAACAAAGTCTAAAAGAACCCAACTGAGATCTGAGCCTCTGACCATCAGATGTGACAGTTTGCATTTTGAGTCCAGCCAATTACCAACTGAAATAACAACATTAATTTTTTGGATGGATATAACATAATTGAGAATCTCTATAGGATGCAATCACATCTATGCTAAAATCCAAAATTATGCAGCATATTCAAAAATAAATGAAATACTAAATCATAGCACAACATGGGTAAACCATAAATGCTTATGCTAAGTGAAAGAAGCCCAATAAAAAAGACACTTATTTTATGACTCCACATCTAGAAAACTCATATTTACAGATGAAATTAACTAAATTGATATATGGATGTTAAAATTACATCAAGAAAGTTTATGCATAAATCATTCCATAGTAAAGGAATTAAATAAGGTGTTTCTGTAAATAAATAATAACTGCAAAATACATTAAACAATTATTTTAAAGTATTACAAAAAATTCACAGAATTTGAATCCTCTCCACTTAAAAATATAAACATTTACCATAAATTAAGATTTCTTAATGTTAAATATTATATATATTAAACTGTAATTATACAGTATATTTAAATATGTGCATTTAGAAGTTTGCAGAAATATAGTGTTTAAACTTTTTTTTCACTATGTGTAAAATAAAATGAATTTCGAAGTGCTTTCATATCAAACCAATTTTGGTTTTTATTACAAAAAATATATATATCCTGGCATACTAACTTCTCTTTTAAATATTTTATTTATTTATTTTTTAGCAAGAGGGGAAGGGAGGAAGACACACAGAGAGAGAAACATCAATGTGCAAGAGAAAGAGAAACTGGTGGCACCTTGCACGCCACAACCAGGGACCTGGCCCACAACCCAGGCATGTGCCCTGACAGGGAATTGAACCAGCAACCCTTTGGTTTGCAGGAAAAACACCCAGCCCACTGAGCTACACCAGTCAGTGCTAACATGTTAATTTCTAAGAGTAGTCCTGATAAAACTCAAATTTCTACCAATAAAAAGGATAAAATAGTGACAAATAGAAAACAGAAGTCAAATAAAATAAGAATTAAAACAGTATGGACATTTTAGTGATGTTAATTCTTCCTATCCATGAACACAGTATATGCTTCCACTTATTTGTATCTTCTTTCATTTCTTTCTTCAGGGTCTTAAAACTTTTCAAGTAGAGGTCTCTTACCTTCTTAGTCAAATTATCCCTATGTATTTTTTCTGATGAAATTGTAAATAGGATTGTTTTCTTAGTTTCCCCATTCTATTACTTCTTTATTGGTATATAAAAATGCATCTTATATCTGGATATTTATTTTGTATTATGCTACTTTTCTGAATTCATTTATCAGTCCTAGTAGTTATTTACAGTTCTCTACATAGTTTATATTATATGCGGATAATGACAGTTTTACTTTTTTCTTTCTAATTTGGATGACTCTTATTTCTTTTTACTGTATGATTTCTGTGGCTACAAATTCTAGCACTGTTGTTGAACAAGAGTAGTGAAAGTGGACATCCCTGTTTTGTTCTCAGTCTTAAGGGAAATGCTTTTAGCTTTTCTGCATTTGGATTTGTGCTGTGGGCTTGTCATATATGACCTTTATTATATTGAAGCATGTTCCTTCTATTCTCACTTTGCTTAGAAATTTTATCATGAATGGGTGCTGGATTTTATCAAGTGCTTTTTCTGCATTTATTAATATCATTATACAATTTTTATCCTTCATTTTGTGTATGTGGTATATCACATGTATTAACTTGCAGACATTGTACCAACCTTGTATCCCTGAAATAAATCCTACTTGATCATGGTGTATGATGTTTTTAATGTATTACTAGATCCGGTTTGCTAATATTTTGCTGAGGATTTGAACATCTATGTTCACTAGAGGTATTGGCCCATAATTTTCTTTTTCTGTAACATCTTTATCTGGCTTTGGAATTAGCATTACATGAGCCTTGTAAAATGAGTTTGGGAGTCTTCCCTCCTCTTGAATTTTTTGAAATAATTTGAGAAAGATAGGCGTTAGTTCTTTGAATGTTTGGTAAAATTTACTTGTGAAGCCATCTGGTCCAAGACTTTTGTTCATTGGGAGCTTTTTGATTACTGTTTCAATTTCATTTGTTGTAATTAGTTGTGCAGATATTAAAATTTTTCCTGATTCAGTTTTAAAATATTATAATTCTAGGAATTTATCCAGTTCTCTAGATTGTTCAATTTGTTGATATACAGTAGTTCATAATATTTTCTTACAATCCCTTGTATTCCTATGGTGTCAGTTGTTACTTTTTCTCTTTCATTTCTGATTTTATTTGGGTTGTCTCTTATTTAATCCTAATCATTCTGGTTAAAAGATTACCTATTTTGTTTATCTTTTCAAAGAACAAGTTCTTGGTTTCACTGATATTAAGTGCTGAGGTTTTTCATTTATTTCTTGTTTGATCTTTATTGTTGCCCTTCTACTCACTTTGGGTCTGGTGTTCTTTTTCTAGTACCATTAAATTTAAAATTACATTGATTATTTGAGATTTTCATTGTTTTTTGTGGTGGGTCTGTAATGCTGTGAATTTCCCTGTTGGGATTCATTTCACTGTGTCCCATATATTCTGGGTCATTGTGTCCTCATTTTCACTTGTTCCAAGGTATCTTTTCATTTCTCTCTTGATCTCATTGTTGTCCCATTCCTTGTGTAGTACTATGTTGATTAGCCTCCACGTGTTTGTGTGTTTTCCAGATTTTATCTTGCAATTGATTTCTAGTTTCATAGCATTGGGTTTAGAGACGCTTGATATGAATTTAATCTTCTTAGAGATTTGTTTTATGTCCCAACAAGTGGTCAGTCCTAGAAAATATTCTATATGTACTTGAAAGGAATGTATATTCTGCTGCTTTGGGGAAAGGTGCTCTGAAAATACTAATTCAATCCACCTAGTCAAGTGTGTCATTTAAGGCTATTGCTTCCTTGTTGACTATCTGTCTTGGAGATCCATCCATTGAGATCAATGAGGTGTTAAAATCCTCTACTATGTCTGTATTACTGTCAACCTGTACTTTACATCCAGCAAGATCTGCTGTATACATTTAGGTGCTCATGTGTTGGGTACACAAATGTTTAGAAAGATTATATACTATTGTTGGATGGATCTTTCTCACATTATATAAAGTCCTTTGTCTTTTTTTATAGTCTTTGTTTTAAAATATCTGATTTAATATTGCCAGTCCAGCTTTTTTTGTGTTTCTATTTGTATGAAATATCATTTTCTGTAGGAGACCATTCTGTGTGGCATGGCCCCAGCTCCCAGTGGAAAGCAAGGTCCAATGCACAGATAGGTTCTCCCATGGAGAATCAGGCCTGCATTGTACCTAGACTGCTGTGAGACTTGCTTTTGCTAAAACTCCCTCACCCTGAATTGAGATAGCAAGTGCTTACTGTAACTTCCTAAAGTCTGTGCTAAACCTCCCCAGTATGGAATGTAACCAGTTCAACCACTTTTCGCGTTGCATTTGCAAATATCCTTCTTCTGTGATACGATTAGCGGCATTGGCTCCTTTGTCTTCTGTAAAAGGTAACCACCTAAAGTAAACCTTTGCATAGTAAATGAGGACCATCATGTAATGTGCCAAGAAATCCAAAAAAAGGCCAGTCACAGCAAGGACCGGGGCTTTTTCTCCCCTTGAGAGAATAGTTTCTTTTCCTCCATAGGACTCAGTAGTCCATGTGAATTTCTCATATCTCATCCACAATGTGGTGGACCCCATAAGCCTGGGTCCATGTCAATTTTTTATTATTTTCTTTTAGTCTGTGTCTAACATTCATAGTGACGTGGGGCTCTTGTATACAGATGAATATGAGTATTGTTTTCCTATCCATTTAGCTTCTTTGATTGGAGCATTTAGTTCATTTTCACTTAAATTAATTACTGCATTTATTGTAATATTAAATTATTATGTATTTATTGCCATTTTATTCTGTTAAGAAACTTTTTAAAGATTTTATTTTATTTTATTTTAGAGATAGGGTAGAGAAGGAGGCTGGGAGAGAAACATGAATGTTTCTCTCAATTGGTTGACTCTCTCACACCCACAAATGAAGACCTGGCCAGCAACCCAGGCATTTGTCCTGGATGGGAATCAAACTGGTGACCTTTTTGTTCATAGGCCAGTACTCAGCCCACACCAGCCATGGCTGCCATTTTATTCTTTAAAATTATGTTTCTCCTATTATTTTTCTTTTGTCTTACAAAAGTTTCTTTAACATTTCTTGTAATAATGCTTTAGTGGTAATGAACTCCTGTAACTTTTTTTTTTGTATGGGAGCTCTATACTTCTGCTTCAATTTTAAACAAAAGCCTTGCAGCATAGAATAGTCTTGGTGTAGGTCCTTGCTTTTCATCACTTTGAATATTTCGTGCTAATCCATATTGACCTGCAATGTTTCTATTTAGCAATCAGCTGGCAGTAGTATGGAAGCCCCTTTTTATGTAACAAACTGTCTTCATGCTTCTTTTGAGATTATCTTTCTATTTTTAATCTTTGTCATTTTAATTATGACATGCCTTGCTGTAGGTCATTTTGGGTTCATCTTTTTTGGGACTCTCTATGTTTCTTAGATGTGTATGTTTACTTTGTTTGCCAGGTACAGACATGTTCAATGGTTATTGCTTCAAACAGGTCTGGTCTTCAATCCCGTGCTCTCTCACTTCTCCTTCTGGTACCGCTATAATGTGGGTGTTGTTACACTTGATATTGTCCCAGAGGCCTCTCAAACCATCTTTATTTAAATTCTTTACTTTTTTGTGCTTTGATTAGGAATTTTCACCTACCTCGTCTTCCAAAGTACTGATTAAAATTTTTGCTTCATTTAATCTGTGGCAGATTGTTTCTAGTGTATTCTTCATTTCAGATATTGTATTGTATATTTCTGACTATTTCCTTTTTGATGGTTCCTATTTTCTTTTATGCTTACACTCTCTTCGTTTGTGTTCTCATTGAATTCATCTATTCTTCCCCTAATTTTTTTGATCACCCTTACAACCATTGTTTTGACTTCCGTATCTGGTAGCTTGCTTGCCTCCATTTCATTTAGTACTTTTTCTGAGAATTTCTCATGTTCTTTAATTTGGGGCATGTTTCTTTGTCTCTGTCTTCTCATTTTGGTTACATGTCTATATTTATTTCTATTTATTAGGTAGATCTGCTATGTCTCCCAGTCTTGCTATGATGGCCTCATGCAGTAGGTGTTTTGGGGGGTCAAAGCTAGGTATTCTAGGAATGTCACATGTGTGAGTTCTGTGAGCCTTCCTGTTGTTACTGAGTTTTGATTGCTGTTGGCTCATTCATAGGAGGGATTTTCCCTCCCACTGGCTGACTATGAGGATTGAACCTGACCACAGAGTGTGAGCTGCTGTGTTGGGGCTAACCTTACACAGCTGAATTGGGCCCAGCAGTTTATGCCTGCCAAGATGTTCCTTTAGGTGTACCACTTATGGAGCTACTTAGGTCAGGTTCTGATGTGGTGTGAAGCCTGCCATCAGGTATGTTGGTTTTGATGCCCCTGGGGAGGGACCCTGGTACAAGTCAATGTCAGATGTTGCCTGTGACCATTTCTGGGCTACCTGTTTGGATCTACCAAAGAATCCCCAGTTTGTGGCTGCCTCTGATAAGCCTTGGGGTGTGTAGAATGTCCAAGTTGCATACCGAGGCCATCTTCTACCAGTACCAAGCCTTGGAAAAGGTCATCAATAACTCAAGACACCTCAACATCCACCTCTGCTTGCCACTTGTTTTTTGTGCCCAGTCACTGAAAGAACTTCTGGAAGTATGCAAGTCCTATGAGCAAGTTCTCAGTAAGTCACCAGGTGGGGGTGAAGGTTGTTCACAGATTCAAACTTGGTGCAAGTGCTGAATGTGTGGCCACTCAACAAAAGTCTCACAGAAGGCCAAGGCCAATCACCACCTACCTGGGGCCTGTGAACCTTTGTAGTGGGTGGTGGGGTGGGGTCTCAAAAAGTTGTTAGTGTAAGGAGAGTGAAGATCATCAGGTTAAAACAAATTAAGATTTGGCCATATGGCAGAAAGGCTTTGAATAGGCATGGTGGTACCTATCAGGCCTGTGAGGGAAAACTGGCCCTGTCCCTAGGGCCACACAACTCAGTCTCTGCTTGTGCATCTCACATCACTGAGACTGCCTAGACTGCCTTAAGAGAACTTCAAGAAAGTCTGCACTTTCATGGGGGTCTCTGCTCCATAGGTATGAGGGAGAGAGTCTTTATCTCCTAAGGGTGACCAAAATGAAGACTCATTCCTAGCACATGAGCTTGGCAGTACAGGGCCAAAGGGACTTGGGATGGTGGGGCATTTGCATTCTTCCAGGCTAAGCCATTTTGAGGGTAGTGCATGACTCAAGTAAGTAAAAGTGTGACTTGTACCAACTCCACCACCATCTTAGATCCCCTACCATTACTGTGTCCTCTGTGGTGAGGTATGTGTCCAGGGCTTATACACATTTTTTAATTGGTTTGTTTGCTTCCTTTCTGTTGAGGATAAAGAGTTTTATTATATATTTGAATGCCAGTTCTGTATCAGATACATGTTTTGAAAATATCTTCTCTGAGTCCGTGCTTATCTTAAAACTGCTTAGAAGGATAACATCCACAGAAATGTCTTTTTCTCCTGTCTCTTCTATCCCCCCTACCATCAGGGGCTTCTCTTTCTTCCTCCAGGGAGAGCCTGGTGAGTTCCCACCTCAAGGACCTATATTCTCTACTAATTCGGCCCATTTCTGGGAAGATAAGAGACATGTTACTACCATGGCTTCACCCAGCAGCCTCATATCAAGTGAACTCCACCTGACCACCTGGTATCCACCCTGGTATCTTCATCTTTGTCATTCCCAGCTCTGCTTCACCCATCCCTCCCTGAGACCTCAGCCCTGGGTCTTAGCAGCCCTGCTTTCCCAAATAAGGCTCAAATGGACAAGGTAGCCTC
>PVKM010048249.1:0-11247 GCA_004027735.1 Carollia perspicillata
GTTAGTAAATAGTACACCAATGTAGATTTCCTGATTCTGATAACAGTACTATGATTATATAAGACATGAACACTAGAGGAAGCCGAGTGAGGGATAGCATGGAAACTATACTACTTTTGCATCTTTTCCTTAAGTCTAAATGAAAAATAAAAGGTTCTAAAAATTTAAATCAATCCACCCTTTAAAAAACAGACAACGTAATATATAGATGTACCCATATATCAGTTAATCCTTACCCTAAACATGCTCAGTTCACATCTGAAGTACCCAAATCAGAAGAGAACACTGCAGAGAAGGTGAAAGACTAATTAATCAGAGTCCTTCTGCCCCAGACTGGTCAATTAGCAGAAGAGAAATAAGCAATGGCTCCCTGCTCTCTGGATTGGGTGAAAATACCCTGCTGGCATCTCGACTCTGGTAAGAACCACACAGAAGAATCTAGGAAGACCATCAGTCCATCCTGTTCAGAGAGGGGGCCCTGGAGTGTGTCAAGGCCCATGTTGGATTATTAAATGAGGGCCCTGTTCCCCCTTCCCCAGGGGTAGCTGAAAGCTACTATCACATCTGTCTTGAATGTCTCTCCTTTGACAAGGGAGCACTAGTTTTTCCGAACTTAAAGAACACACTGGGGGCTCTCTCGGTGCCTGCTTGCTAACAGTTGTCTGAATAAGTGGCTAAAATCAGTCTGAGACATGCTTTTCCTGTAACATTCCTCCTGGTCGCAGGACTGTGGGAAAAGACGCACAAGGCTCACTTCAATTGTTTCCCGAAAGAATCTGACCATTCTTCAAAGGCCAGTCCAGTTTAGGTCATCAGTTTACAACAGATTACTTCTTTGAATTCCTGAGAACACGTTCGCAGCTCTGGGAGCATGTGCCAGGCCAGTCTACACTCCCCAGAGGAGAGCCCTCCTGGGACGAGGTCTTGAGCTGAGCTATTACTCTCTCCACAGAGAGTTGTTTGGATGGTGACAAGCCTCCCCTGGGACACCCAGTGTCCACACTGAACCCCTGGGGCTTGTAGGGGTTGCAGCATACTGCATGTCCAAAACATGACCAAACTAATTTATTTAGCCCAGAGTCTCCAAGTTGACTCAACAAAGGAATCAACCACAAAGCACACAACAAAAAAGCCCACACTTTTATTTTCTTTGGGGCCAGATGTAACCAACCCCATCTTCTATTTTCTTCCTCCCAAGGGGCAGAGTCGTCTGTCATTTCCTGTCCTTGTCCCCCGGCTTCCTCATTCCTCTCTTGCTGGTCAGCCCAGCTGTTACCAGCTACTCCGACTCCCTGCTCTTTTTCAAGGCCATCCCCGGTCCCAAGCAGCCCTTGGAGGGCAGCCCTGCTTGAGGGTCCCAGCTGGGATCGTCTAGGACTCTAGGACAATCCTACAGAGAGAAGCAAGGCACCTGACAAACTTCATGGCCTGCTGAATTGAAAGAAATCTCCTCGCCAACTTCCTCAAACTTTGCAAAGATGGAAGCTGTCTTCCACACAGGACACCACCAAAACAACTGACCTTTGACCCTCCCTGATGTGATGGCCACATCCTAATCCCTGGAACCTGTAAATACCAGCAAAGGGATATTAATGTTGCAGATGGGATTAAGGGTATTAATCAGCTGACCTTAAAATAGGGAGAACAGTCTGAATTATCCAGGGGGACCTAATATTACTCGTAAGGCTCCTTAAAAGTCTAAGTTGGGTCCAAAGAGAAGGTCAGATGCAATATGAGAACAGAACCCACTGTCGCAGGCTTTGAAGATGACAGAAGCGGGCCATGAACCAAGGAATATGGGCAGTCTCTAATCCCAGAAAAGGGAACGGAAATTTCCCTCGAGTGTCTAAAAAAGGAACACAGCCCCGTCAATACATTGGTTTGAGCCCAGTGAGACCTACATCCAACTTCTGACCTACAGAACAGGAAGACAATAAATCTGTGCTGTTTTAAGCCTGATATTGTGGTAAAACTTAAAATTCTCCTAATTCTGAGGTAATTTGTTTTGGCAACAATAGGAAAGGCATATATACCTGGTTATCAAATGCCATAGTAGCTTGGTTCAGGCCTGAGGAATAAGTGATTCTTTCTTAAGTAAAACTATCTATGCAAAGTCCACAGCACTTCCAACTGCCCTCCCCTGAAGGCCTGGCTCCATGCCACATTGGCCTCCACGTCCTTAGGCCTCACCTCCAAAGGAACCAGTGCCCAGGGACAGAAAACACACATGGTTTTGTGTCACAGGGCAATTCTAAATAGAACACTTTGCCTGTGCCATTTTTATGAGTTATCTGCTTGACACAGATCTTTAAAAAGAAAACCCACTCAGAGTTATTTCTGTAACCGAAGGTGGGCAAGAATGGGGATAGTAAAATGAGATTATTACTTATGAAATGAGCAATGGAAGTTAAGCCTAGTCTTAACTATCATTTAATGCATCAATTTGTAACCATGTATAGTGACGACAATTTCCATTTAGACCACCCTGACCCCATGGTGCAGACTGGGTCTGCGTCTCAGTGTTGTTCTTCAATGGCCTCAAAGCTACTGAATGCCAATCTGCTTTGGTTATTTGTTTGACCAGTACCATAAATTCCCAGAGAGCCAGAGCCAGAATTCACTCTTTTCAATGTTTTTTTTTTTTTTTTAATTTTTGGTGTCAAGCACCCTAACTGCACAGAGAAACAGAATCTTCCTAGATAGAGGGTGGGGAGGAGAAGGGGAGCCTTGTGGTGGTCAGCACTCCATATTTCAATAGAGTGGAGTTCTCTTTCCAACTAGCTGGGAGTTACAGTTCAAAGTCAGAACAGAATCCAAATGACAAAGGTCCTGCTTAATGATTCCTATTACCCAGGCTTGAAAGTACTTACGGCTAACAAAGGCCAGCCTGCAAATAAAGGGCCATGATTTTTCCAATGCCAGAACAGTGGGGCCCTTTAAGTTCTATTTTTAGCAAGTCTCGGTTACCTGTGAAACAGCAAATGGGTCCTAGAATTCTCCAAACCATGAACGCGTTGAGAGACTGCAATGCCCGTGACAGTGTGTCGGTCACCAAGTGAGTGATCACACAGTGAAAAGCAGACGGCCGACAGTGCACTCAATCCAAGCAGCTTCCAAAGGGACCTGCCATCATGCTGCAACCTCCCAAACCATCAGCCACGGCTAAAACATTAAGCCAAATGACAGAGGCGTTTTCACTACCAATTTATGATTCTGGAGACTTTGTTTTTGACAAGAGGGCAGTTTCTAAGCAATTACTCCCTAGGGAGGAAGAAAAAAAATTCCTGAAGTGAAACGCCAGGGACTGGGTTCAGGCTAAACATCAAGTACAGCAAGAGGAAAAAGAGAATAAAAACATCGTACATTGCACAGGGGGCCAGCGACACTTCCCTAAAATGCAGGATGAGAACTGTGCAGAAATGAGCACATCGGCTCCCTTATCTCAAATCTGCTCTGCACAACCCAGGGCCCACGCATGTGCTTCATTACGTCCCCAGGAGGAAGTGTGGCAAGCATGAACGCTGACCACAACTAAGCAACATAAAGTGGAAGATTTCTTCTGTGGGGGACCCATGGCAAGGAAAGTTTGGAGGGGATGGTAATACAAGACAGCCTGCCAGCTGCCTGCGCGACAGTACACCCTTCGCAAGGAACAGTCACTGATTGTTTTTTTTTTTTTCTTGACAAGTTCAATGCAAAAGAAATGTCTGTTAATGCCTAAGTAAGGGTCACAGGAAGACTCTAACATGTAGGGTAGGAGTGGTCTCAGCACAAATGCTATCATGCTGCTAAAATTCTCCCACAGACCACATCATGAACAATTTTTTACTTATATCCTCATATCTGTCAAAAGAAAAATAATTCCAAACATGTATATACACCTTACGAAATGACAGGGCCGACAGTAGGGAAGACTGAGCAGCACTGACTTTGTTGGGCGCTCCTGACCATAGGCGATGTGCACAGGAGATGCGCATAAGTGATACTATCAAATATCGATTTCCGCTTTGGGGAAATGAGACTCTGCCTTTACAGTTATACATCATATGTTGTTTTCACTCATTCAACAAATATTTTTCTTTTGCTGCCCATTCTGGCTGAGACACCATGCCAGGTGCCAAGATACCAGCGTGGAGGAGACAGGCAGCCATGGTCTTCACCTTGGTGCCAAAGGAACGGCAGTCTGCGGGGGCATGGTCTGGGGCATCCCTGCAGTCCCCTCGGGGGTTTCCTGAGCCAGCACGTGTGCTGTGCCCTCTCCTCAGGCAGTGACCCTTCCTGTATCCATCCAGAAGTATCTGGGTTAGGAGTGAGGAGGAAGGGAGGAAAGGGAAGAGGCAATGGTGTCTGCCTACAACAGATCAGATTTCCTTGCATTTTCCAGCAGAGCAAAGATAAAAAACATGTCCATGACCCCCCACTCGAAAATAAATAACTTATTCCCAGTTGGAGGTTTCTTCCCGTTTATAATAAACTATAAACCCAGGAAAGTGAAATTGTGACTGTAGCAGGCATGAATTATTTTAGTCAGGCATGCTATTCCCTTCCATCTCCTAAGCAAGGACTCGCCAGTTCCAGGCTGAGAGCCAAGATTTCTCAGGAGCGGTCCTAGGGCCACATGGAGGGATGGGATCAGGGAGCGCCTAGGGAGGCAGGGAAGCGACGGTGCTTCTGGGGCCAGCCAAGGACTAATGACTCTGGCAGATGCCTGAGTCATCACCACAGAAAGTTTTCCCTACCTTATATCCAAAAATTGATGCTCATAAATTTGACAAATTATCAACTTAGCTCCCCCATTATCACAAGAAAGCAATCTGTGGCAGAAGAAAAAACATAGAGGATTCCTAAACAAGCTGCCAGATGGTGGGGGAGGATCTGAGCTAGCACAGAATGAGGCCCCGCTCCTCCTCACTGTTCCTACCCCCATCCAGCTGCCCCCACCTTATGAAGTACAGAAACATGCTTACCCACGGGACACCCCAAACTGGCCCTGGTTTTACTTATCCATATCCCACCCCTAAAAGACATCCCTAGATGGGGTGATTCTGAACTCTCCAGTCATGCTGTGCCTTTAAATATGTTTTCCTACTACTGAAGGTCCACCACCTGGATGCTCTTGACAGGGCAATCTATTTTAAAACAGCAACTCCCAAGGCACATGCAGCACAGAACGAGCACACGGGAGTCAGCAGCCAATGTCAATGACAAAGCTGGTCTAAAGAAAGAGCAGCAGACACTGATAGCATTTGGGTGCTTGAATTAAAGCTCGGGTAAGTGAGAAGAGCCTGGGACACTGGGAACTATTGGTTTTTCTCACTCATGGGCCAGGCAGACACATGGTGGGACCCGAGTGATAAGATGAAAAACACACCAGCCCCGCTGGGTGTGGATGGAACATTCAAAGGAGAGTGACCTGGAGTCAATCATCAAATAGCATTTCTACCTAGAGGTTTATATAGTCATTATGACCTGCAAATTTTCAGCAACTCCCTCTGAAAGAATGATTCAGCCCCCACCAAGGAGAGCACAATCTAGTTATAATTGCAGGAGAGAATTCAAACTCTTAAGGTTAGAAGTGTTGAAAGGCCAACTCAGTGGTCTACGGTAGGCAGGGCCCCTGAGAGGGTAAGGAGATCCGGGAACAACAGCATGGGCCTGATTATCTCTAGAAACTGATTGTCAATCACAGCTCATGTTGTGGATGCAATAGGGAGTGGTGGGGACCATGGCAAATTGAAGTCACATGCTTGCCCACCTGAACAGATCTGCCCTCACTGCAGACAAGCAGGAATGCCAGTCCAAGGTCACCAGAAAGCCTGGTGTTTAACAGCAGCCAAGGATCTAAAATGTTATGTGAAACCTTAATCTGATGCTCCAACACTGGCAATTCCAGATTTGAAAAACACCACAAGGCCACTTTGAGACAGCTGGTCTGGCTCTCACAGCTCCTAGCAATCCTAAGATTATTTTCTACAGTGGATTTCCAGGACATCCCCCACAGCAACCTTCCCACAGACCCATCCTACAACCTTCCCACTAATAAGCCCAGTGTTCCAAGCACCCGCTCTCAGCCCATGGGACTGAGTCCAGCACCCCATTTTAAGACACACTGAATTTGCTGGACAGATAAGTACTGATTTGTTTTTAATGTTACTTCTATATCCTGACTGAAAGAAAAAATATATATAATTTCAGATGATTCAAACTGGGCTACTTCCCAAAACTTCTAATTATCTATCAACATTGTTGCAAACATTTGCCGTCTGCCACCAAAGAGACAAACTCAGAGACTTGACAAATAGAGACCACCATAGCTCTCACATTTGCCCCTTCTCTCTCATGCTGTCTTAGTTTGTGCTGCTATAACAAGAATACTGTAGACAGAGTGACTTAAACAACAAACATTTATGCATTACGGTTCTGGAGCTGAAAGTCCAAGATCAAGATCGAGGGCAGGTGCAACACTGAGGGAGGGGAAGGGAGGGGGAGAAGGAGGGGTGAAACGCTTCCTACTGTCATTTCTTTTAAGGGCACTAACCCATCATGAGGGCTCCACCCTTGTGACCTAATCACCTCCCAAAGGCCCCACCCCCTAATACCATCACATTGGGGATTAGATTTCAACATAAGAATTTCGTGAAGACACAATGAGTCCATCTCTCTGTCTCTGTCTCTCTCTCTTACACACACACACACACACACAGATGAACACAAGCTGGAGGGCCAGAAAGTACTGGGAAAGGGAAGTTTGATCAGCGCATCTACTGTATGCACAAAATGTATGATAAGGGAGTTTTTACACACAAGAGGGCTCAGTCTAGTACAGTGTGCCAATGTGGCCTTTCTTTTAATTTGTAATGAAGCCCCTACTATGTGCCAGGCTCTTAGTACACAGCGTGTATCTAATTCCAGGGATGCCAGCTGCTCTGATAGCTTCTCTGAGCAAAGCACAAGTAGAAGACCAATTGGAAATGGCCTTCACAAAAGGAACGCGGCAAACAGAGGACTGACAGAGGACAGTCATTCATGTGCAAGGATGTAGACCGCAAAAACACGCTTTGCCCATGTGATTTAGGCATGTGACCCTCAGGAATCAAAGAGTGAGAAAACAAAGTCCTGTCTTCAACAAGTTTACCAGCTCTGACACTTTAATACCTTTAAAACATATGCCCAGCCATGAGACTGGCAAAAATGTAGTCATACGATGCAGCAGAGTGATCACTCTCTCCCAGTATCCCCTTCTTCCTTTTAGAGATAGACTTCTTCCCTCCCTCCCTTCCTCCCTCCATGGGAGACAGAATAATGCCCCCCCCACATGTCTATATGATCATTCCCAGAGCCCACGACTGTATCACCTAACCTGGCAATAGACACTTTGCAGATGTGATTAAGTTGAGGATCCTGAGATGAGGATTATCTGTGTGAACCCAGTGTAATCACAAGGGTATTTAAAAGATGGAAGAAGGAGGTAGAAGAGCCAGGGATGATGTAATGACAGACGCTGAGGTTGGAGTGATGCCAGGAAGGGGCCAGCAGCCAAGGAATGTGGGCTACTTCTAGAAGCTGAAAAAGGCAAAGGAAACAGATCCTCCCCAGAGCCTCCAGAAGGAACCAGCCCTGACGACCCATTTGGACTTCCAACCTGTTGAACTGTAAGACAATAACTCTGTGTGGTTTTAAGCCATTAACTTTGAGGTATTTGTTACAGCGGGAATAGGAAACTTAATACACCCCCACCCCAGTCTGTGTTGAGTACATGGCCGCCTGGCTGGAGATGACAGTCCCCCAGACTCACTACAAGGGCTGAGACTGTAGCTAAGTTCTCACCTATGGACTGTGGGTGTGACTGACATGAGCAGTTTCCAGGTCACACCCTTTAAAGAGGGGAGCTGTTCACCCTGCACTTCCCTTTTCCAGGGCACTAGTGAGCCAGCTCCCACTGTGTCAACAAAGGCAACGATCTAGAAATGGTGGAGGAGCAACAAGAGAGAAGAAACCCAGCCCTGATAACCTTGCAAAGCAAAGCCATTCGCCCAGCTTGAATGGCCCAGTAGTCAGTGGCCCGAGAGGAAAACAGACAGCTATGCTATCTTGGGGTCTTTGTGACAGCAATTCACCCTCCACCCTAATATATCTGGATACCAAATGGTGGTGGGAAGGGAAGCAGCAGAGACATTTCCACTCTGGGAGTACACACTCTGAGAAGCAATCAGGTTCTCACTTCTAAAGCTCACATACTCTCTCCTCCAATGAGGAGTTCTCTTCTTCATTCATTAGTTTGTTCATTTACTCGTTTACTGGCAACACATATGGGCACAACCGCTTTAAAAATCCAGCAACATGAAACCCAGCAAAATCACTCCTTGGTATACACCTTTGAAACACATACTTCTCATGTGCACCTGGAGACATTTATTAGAATGGTGGCCATGATCGGGTGGCTCAGTTGGTTGGAGCATCATCCCATACACCAAGAGGTCACAGGTTTGATTCCCAATTAGGGCACAAACCTAGGTTGTGGGTTCGATCCCTAGTTGGGGTGCATATAGCAGGCAGTCGATTGATGTTTCTCTCTCACACCGATGTTTCTCTCTCTCCCCTCAACCCATCTCACCTTCCCCTCTCTCTAAAACTAATAAACATATCCTCAGGTGAGGATTTAAAAAAAAATAGAAGAATGGTAGTACTTGGTCCATTTATAATAGCAAAAACCTGGAAGTGATGCAGCAGTCCATCACCAGTGGAAAGAATAAGTACACGGTGACACATTCAAACAGCGGAATGTCAGACAGGACAAATAAATGGAGTGCAAAATGAGAGACAACAAGCAAATCAGAAGTCGCTGTGCAGTGCAGATGCCGGTTTCATAAAATAAAAAACCAGGCAAAACCAGACAATATGTTTTTAGGAGATACATATGGAAGTAATAAAACTGTTTCTTAAGGAAAAAGGAAAAGATGATTTTTTAAAAGACTCACGATGGCAGCCTCCTCTAGAGAACACAGGGAAGAGGACGGAGCCAGAGCGCACGGCGGAGGACAGCTCCGCGAGTGTACGGTCTATAATGATGCTAGACGCCGTCCACATGGCATCGAGTCTGAGTGTATCGAGTGGCATATCCGCTTTCAGTACTGTTTTGTAAAGCACAGTACCACGTGAAAAGGCCTCAGAGAACACTGCACGAAGGAAGGATTCTCACAGTGGTTTGAAGAGAGAAAGAGATGAACACAAAAGAGAAAAGTGAATGCGAAAGACTGGGCGACACCAAGCAGTGTGTGCGTTGTCATACCAGCAATGACTTCATTTCTGAAACACGCCATCATGTCTCCCATTAGTGTTGATGTGCGCTTAATTGGGTTACTTTATACTTAATTTGTTTATCTGTTTCAGGCTCATACTTACAGATGAGCTAAAAGCAAAAGAAGCTTCTACCTAATTAAATGCCTATATTTTCAAATGCCATTATTATTTACAAGTTCAAGGCAATTAAAAAGGAGTGGAATTTTTGACACATGTGATGCCACAGATGAACATGGAAGACATTACACTAGGTGGAATGAGCCAGTCATAAAAGAATAAAGACTGGCCCTGGCTGGTGTGGCCCAGTGAATTCAGGGCAGGCCTGTGAACCAGAGGGTCGCCAGTTCAATTCCTGGTCAGGGCACATGCCTGGGTTGCGGGCCAGGTCCCCGGTAGGGGGCACACTAGAGGCAACTACACACTGATGTTTCTCTCCCTCTCTAAAAATAAGTAAGTATTTTTTAAAAAAGAATAAAGACTATATGATTCCCTTTATATGAGGGCCATGGAGTGCCCAAAATCTCAGAGACAGAAAGAGCCTGGGGAGAAGGGATGGAAAGTTAGTGTTTAATAGCTGTGCACTTTCAGGTGGGGAAGATGAGACATTCTGGAGAGGGATGGTAGTGATGGCTGTACAACAGTGTGAATGCACTAAATGCCACTGAACTGCACATTCTCAATGGTTAAATGCTAAATTTCATGTTATGTATATGTCACCACAATTAAAAATAGTTAAAATGGTAAATTTTATGTTATGTATCTTTTACTGCAATAATAGCATAAACAAAAAGCGAATAAACATGTTTTAAAAGTTTAAGGTAAAATAGGGATTCTTGGAAAATGTTTTCCTTATGAAGGGAATTTCGCATTACTCATTTGAGAAACCCTGTTATTTTACTTCATTTTTTCTAGAGTTTCTAGAAACTCCCCATGAGGAGGGAGTTTCAAAGACTCACTAAATGTTGTCATAGCTCAGAAAGTTGTCTTCTAACTTGACATGTGTTCCTCAGATTGACGCCTAACCCTGTTTCTGGATAAACAGAACTTGTTCAAACAAACACCCCGTGGTTTAACTGTTCATTTCATTGTGTGGTTCATGAAATGATCACATCACAATGTCCCCCTAAACGGGAAATGAAAGTTTAGTAGACTGTGTCACAGAGTGGCACGTTAGCTGTCTTTGAGTGCCTCTGGTTATCAGATCTTACACTTGACAGGCACTCGATAAACACTTGTAGAATTGAATCGAATTCCAATATGCAGCCGTATTGAGTCCACGTTCTCATCTGTCCTACCAGTGCAGGCCAGTTTTGCTGGCATTGAAAATGTAACAAAGAAGGGAAGTTGGCACAAGTTATCATAGCTACCTGTGCTTTCTAACATGTACCACGGAATTTAGAACTTTCATGAACACTTGCCCCAGAGAGGGCATCATAAATATTCAACTAGTTTTTTTTTCCAGGTACATGAACTGACATTTGACATACATTTCATGACTGAGTGAATACTTTACAGGAGGCTGTCCATTGACGAAACGTGTCAAGAAGACAAGGCTTTGAGATGGTTCTCCTGGCCTGGATCCTGGACTTCTAGCCACTCTTACCTGGTGCCCTTCGAAGCTAGAGGCACAGTATGGTTTAGGAGAGTGTATGATGACAACACAAAGCTAAGCCTGGAAACCACAGGAAGGTTACTGGAGCCACAACCTTTCCCTTGTCATCATGGGACTTGGAGCCATATCCTAAGCAAATACAGAGTCACACACTGAGGACGTAGGGCCTCCAGCATAGTTTTCCATAAGGTCTGGGAAACAAGATTCCTTTAAATGCCGGTCAGGGCATGATGCGAAAGCAAGGAGGGAAGGGGGAAAGAAAGAGAAGAAATCAAATCCCCAAGAGTTTCAGCTTTCACTATGCATCCCCTAACCTCACACCTGGGCCTTAAACC
>PVKM010048250.1:0-11251 GCA_004027735.1 Carollia perspicillata
GCCCCATATGGCAATGTTTGCCCAACTGAATCTCAAATGATACAATATAATTATTAGGATGATGTTGAATTTATAAGTTAACTTGGAGAAAATTGACATCACTGTGGTGTTGTTTATCCAAGAACATGACATGTTGATATCTTTTTACAATAGGTCAAATTATCTGTCCTTCCATAGAGTTTCAAAGTCTTATTAGCTCTTTTTTTTTTTTCAGTTTGTTGAGGTTCTTCCTAAGTTTTTTATCCTTTGTGTAGCTAGTATAAATGGCACTGACACAAAAGATTGCTCTAAGGACCCAATAGGTAAATAGATAAAATACTTAGAGCAGTCCCTGACATAGAAAGTGCCACAGAAGTGCTTGCTGTGATTATCATCCTCGTTTCTTCCGTTGTTTCCTACAACTGATTACTGTTTGGATGTGGGTCATATTTGTCGTATCTGGATTGCTGCCTAGTTCCTGTTTAGGTGAAGCTTGGGGCAGAACTGGATCTTGGGGCATTGTTTCAACAGTGTTAACCTAAAAAGAAAGGGGCAAAGTGAGAGGCAACAAGCATTTATTTGAGCTCCAAAAGAATAGCTATTCAGGAAGTGCTGATTCAGGTACAAACCCAAAATGCTCTGATGAGGAGGCAAAGGCAAGGGATATTTATGAGAAAGGGAAGAAGAAAAATTACGTCAATAGAAGGAAGAAATTTCTATAGGTGCAGATAAGCTAACATAATGAAGCTAATTCTAAAGAATGCTTTTCATTTTTAGTCTGCAGTCACAGTATCTACTTTCTTGTCATTTTTGCAAACAGTTGTTTGAAATGCAATGTTGCTTTATGCCCTATTTTAACATCCTAAAGGCCTAAGAAGTGAGAGGTACAAGCCAGATCTTCTGGGAGGGCAGTTCTGACTCTATTGTAAGTGGATCTGTTTATAGTATTTTTACCACAGGAAAGTGTGACCTGCCATCAACAGACTCCTCCCATAACCAACTCTTAGTTCTCTTATAGATGCCCCATCTACACTCATCTGCCCCCAGAACTAGGGTTTTTCCCTCACTGGCCCATCTTACTGGTGCTAATAGCCAGTCATTAGAAACAAGGATGTAATTAGTCTCACCTGTTCTATCTTCCTTAGAAAATGAAGCTTAATATTCCTAGGAATCAAAGTATTCTTGTGGGAAAATCTTATAGGTACTGAAATATAAAACTAATGTTTGCCACTTACACTTCAAAGTCATTCTCTGTATCAGTGAGCTAGGTCACATTACTGCCCCAAAATTCAGCGCCTTAAAATAACCACTATTAAAGTGTGCTTATGGTCTCTAGGTCAGCTGGATTATTCTGCCAATCTGGACCAGCCTCAGCTAATCTGAGCTGGGCTCACTCATGCATCTGTGGTCAGCTAGAGGGAAAGCTACAGACTGGTGTAGAATGGCCTCCCTCTGCAAGTCTGGCAGTTACTGGCTATGAGCCAGGGCAGTGAATTTGACTGGGCTTTATCTGTCATCAACTAGCAGGTAAGGTCAGATTTGCTCCCGTGATGCAAACAGAGTTCTGAGAAGTGTATAGGGTTTCTTGAGACCTGTGCTGAGAACTGATTCAGCATCACTTTCCACCACAGTCTGTTAGCCAAAGGAAGACAAGAAGCCATCCCCAAATCAAAGGATAGGAAGTGGACCTCTCCTCTTGGTGAGCAGGACTGCAAAGACATAAAGGGTTATGAACAGAGAGAACCCTGAAAAATTAGTCACTATCAGTCTAGCACACTATCTATACCAAGTGTTGATTTCCTTTTAGCAAAGGTGGCTTCATCTCACTAGCCATGCACCTGTAGACCGATTCTGGGAAAGGATTCATATGCCCCGATCTACATATGTTTCACTTTCAGAGGGTGCCATTTCTTGATAATGAGCCCACATCTGAGTGTGTTTGAGAGTGTGATCCCCTGCACCAGCTGGAAAGATGATCCGTTTCCCTCTCTGTCTTCATTTCTGAGAGCAGTTGCTTGTTTTGGTGGAGTTTTTCCAACAAAGATTTACCGAAGACTCTGAGAACAGTTCTCAGCTAGTGATTGAATAAATCACTGTTAACATATCGACTCAATCAATCACAAGATAATTAACTCCAGATCCTGTTAGAAGCAATTGAAATGTCACTTCTCATGGTCAGGAAGGAGGCAGAGAGACCTTGGAAGTAGTTCAGTCATCTTCTTTCCTTCTGGCATCTCTAACCATAAAACCAGTGAGTCAGGACCATGGATCCCTGGTGGCCATGCAAGGACAATCTTTCTCTGCCATTGCTTCTGTCTTCTTGCCTCTAGAGGATTTCCTAGTGGCCTGGGCCAAGCCATGGAGAAGGGGGAGGCTGTACACCTGCTGTTAACCTCCCACACAGCAACGCTGGTCTCCTCTCCTCCACTCAGCACACAGGGGAAAACAGAATAGCCCCAGCCCTGTCACCAAAAGGAATGGCCACTCCTGGGTAGTGAAAGTGGAGAAAATACTCCTAGAAGACAGGGAACAGGGAAAAAAGTTCTGCTCAAACCAGAAAAACAAGGCTAACTATAGGTATTTATGACTAAGCTTGGCATTTATAAGTAATTAGCATATGGTAATAACTGTGCATATCATTATGTGTTTAAAGTTATTTTTGCTCTGCTTTACTTGATCATATTAGACTTTTTCTGTATATTTGGTGTGCCTCTGAATAAGTAAAATATCATATAATACCATGTTTAAAAGAATTCTAGTATAATCCAATTGAGTAAAAAATATATACATATATAGGCACATATTTACATGTATATATGCATATACATATATGTGCACATATATCTACATATATTTTGTACACATGCATATACAGGGTGAAGCAGAAATATGTTTACACTTGTGACTACATGAAACACTTTATTCTTGTATTATTATCTATTAATGATTGTATCATTTTTTCCCTTTTAAAGATTTATTTATTTATTTTTAGAAAGAGGGGAAGGGAGGGAGAAAGAGAGGGAGAGAAACATCAATATGTGGTAGCCTCTCTCGTGGCTGCTACTAGGGACCTGGCCCGCAATCCAGGCATGTGCCCTGACTGGGAATCGAACCAGTGACACTTTGTTCGCAGGCCAGGGCTCAATCCACTGAGCCACACCAGCCAGGATTATCATTATTGTATTATTTTCCATATGAATAACTGTAAACATGCTTTCACCCCACCCTGTATATGTACATATATGTGTATGTGTACACACATGCATAAGCACATATACGTGTGTGTATTTATGTATGCTTGTAATATATGTTTTGGTATAAAATATGTATTTCCTATTTACAATGTCTACATATGTATACATACATATTTACAATGTCTACATATGTATACATACATACATATGTATGTATGTATATGTTTTTATATGAAAGATATGGACTATATAAAATAAAAGATATAAATATTTATCTATATTGTATAGCTAAGTATAAAGATATACTTATATTTTTTGCTGAAAAATGTCTGAAAGGATACACAAAACTTGGATAATAATTATACCTATGGGGATTTTTTTTTCATATTTCTTTCCATATGCTTTGACTTTTTAATAGTTCATTTGTAAATGTTACAGAGATTCCTCCAGTTTTTCTTGTCACTTTATCCCCAGCTTAAATTGTAAATTTGGATGACTTTATATACTGAATCCTTCCTGGAAAAAAAAAAAGAAATACTCACGGTGTCCTACTAGACGGTAGTGGTTTTTATGGGCAAACAGAACAGAATCCAGTCATTTCATTGAGCTGCTCACAAAGCCCAAATCTAGTCACACCCAGGCCAGGACCCCCAACCCCTGGCAGGACCCTCTTGCAGCCCCCAGTGCCCACAAGTGTGGGAGTTGTCAGTATCTCCTCTGTCCTCCCACAGGGCCGAGGCGGCAAAGGCAGCATCTATGTGTGGGCCTCTGGGGATGGCGGCAGCTACGACGACTGCAATTGCGATGGCTATGCCTCAAGCATGTGGACCATCTCCATCAACTCGGCCATCAACGACGGCAGGACAGCCTTGTATGATGAGAGCTGCTCCTCCACCTTGGCTTCCACCTTTAGCAATGGAAGAAAGAGAAACCCTGAGGCTGGAGTGGTGAGTGTGGCCACTGGCCCTCTCTGAGGTTGTGGAGTGCACTGGCACTGTGATGTCATTCAAGGATGCTGTGACATCATGGGAAGAAAGGGAGCTACCCACTTCCCTAAAAAGTCAGCACATCTCTTTCAGGCCTAATAATGCTTTGTTGTCAAGGCAGACGCACTAGAGGCAATGAATGTTTTCATGCTGTACCACACATGAATGTTTTCTGCTGTACATAAGTCATAAGGTGTGCAAGTTGAAAGCAAGGATGAGATTATCCCCTTTCAGCTCATTTTCCACAAATGGTCTTTCTTGTTCATTGTTTTGATTTACAAATAATAGTAAAGTCTAGTCTATCAAAAAGTTGCCCCAGCAGGGCATGAATAAAGAGAACTAATAAGGAACTGAGTCACCACATCGCCACTCTATTTGGACCAAAAACCCATCCACATATTACAGTTATTACAAAATAGCATCCATATATAGTACTTACTGGGTCTATAAACTTCCCAAAATTGAACACACATGTGTATTTTCTCAGGGAAAGAGTAGTGGTTTTCATCATAGTTTAAAATGAACTGAGAAAATAAAATATTAAGAATCACAGACTTACATTATTTATTGCACTTATCTTTCTTTTTTTTAAAGATTTTATTTTATTTTTAGGGGGAAGAGAGAGAGAAAGAGAGGCAGAAAACATTAATGTGTGGTTGCCTCTAGTGTGCCCCCTACTGGGGCCCTGGCTTGCAACCCAGGCATGTGCCCTGACTGGGGATCAAACCAGTGACCTTTTGGTTTGCAAGCTGGCACTCAATCCAATGAGCCACACCAGCAAAGGCTATTTATTGCACTTTTCTGAGTAGCTCTTCCTTTCCAGGTAACTAGGTATAATGTTAAATTCTCAAAGCCATTTAAAAAAGAAAAATACCTTTTAAGTATAATGAACATTTTTGGATCTCTTCCTCTCTCTGGGGGTATTTTAGCAACAGAGCAGACTTTCCTCAGACCTCCAGGTCAGGAATTTAGTAGATGGTTCCATACTGAGTTAGTTACATTCTGACTGGCCACCACCTCAGCTGGGTCTTCCCAGGGAAGGAAGACAAGAACTCAGAACACAGTCATTCCCAACCAGTTCTTCTATTCCAGGTTCCCACCTGGACTCCACCTTGGTGAGCTGGCCAGGCTCTCATGTGAGCCAAGAGATGCCTTTACCTAAAGGAGACACAGACCTTGACCTGGCTCCCTCCATGAGCCCTCCTGGGCTTCCACCTGGTTTGGGGGGCTGACAGAGACTGTGCCAGCTCCTGAGTGAAGTAGGCTTCAGCCTCTCCTATCCTATGAGAGTTATAGGCCAAAAGAGAGACGAACAGACCAGAAAGGGACAAGTGAGGGAGGCCCCAACCCTGTTTTGTTGGTGGTGCTTCTCTCATCCCCCAGCAGCTCTACTCCCCGCCCCCAAGGCCTCCCAATGGTGTCACTTTGTACTCAACATTATCTAATACTCTCTTTTTACTAGAGCTGGGGAAGGGCCTTGAGTTCCCCCTGAATATTGTAATTTTTCCGCATCATATGCCTTTAAACCTCCTTGATACTTTGTTCCTGAAAATAATGGGCCCACTTGAGGATCCTACAAACAGAGGAAGACGAATTCCTGTGGCCCATACATGATTTTAATGAAAACCTGGCTCTCACAAACATTGAAAGTGAGGTTTTTCTCTTTGTAAAAGTTCTTGATCGTTAAGATCTCCCTTCTTAAAGAAGAGTTGTGGAGGGGGTCACTTACATGTGGGTTATCTTGCCTCAACATGTCTCAAAATCTCTTTATGAATTTTAGATGGAGAGAGACTCCTTCCTTTTAATGGCCTGTCCATTTAGGCAAGCTTTAGCTGAGCCTACTTATTCTTCCCTCTTTGGGAGTGCCTTTCCTTCCTGAACGGAAGAGAAACGTTGATGCAATAGCTAATCCCACTGCAACAAAACCCACCACTATTGACTATCCTGGTGGTACTGACTTGTGACTCTCCACCTAATGTGTCTCATTTTAGGGTCCAGAAAATAAATGTCTCTCTAGTCTCTGGAATAGCTGCAGATATGCTTCTCTAAACAATTGGCTTGCTTTTATCTTGTGGGCACTATGATATAACTGATTATGTATCCCATTTTGCATGGGTTGCTAGGAAATACAGATAAAATGTATGGTGAAATATATGTATGGGTGCTAAGTTTTTCCTTACCTTCACCTTAATCTTCTTCAGAACAAGGTGGGATTTAAGTAAAAGAAATAGATAATTATCTGGTCCATATTGTTTTAGGGTTCAAAATACTGTGACTCATTACTCAATATCTTCCCTTTCAGGCAACCACAGATTTGTATGGCAACTGTACTCTGAGGCATTCTGGGACATCTGCAGCAGCTCCAGAGGCAGCTGGAGTGTTTGCTCTGGCTTTAGAGGCTAAGTATGTTTCCAGCTCGGGGCTGAGGGCCAGCTCTGCAGGGTGAACTAATGTGTTTCTCCACCCAACACCAGGTGTCCAGGGAGGCAAAAACAGGTGCAAGAGATTGTGAACCATCAGGGTCAATGAGCTCTGGTGGGCATTTCTAAATGAACCATTGGCCTTAAGTCTCTCTCTCTCTCTCTCTCTCTCTCTCTCTCTCTCTCTCTCTCTCTCTCTCTCTCACACACACACACACACACACACACACACCCCACAAAACTACAATAGGCCCACTTGAGGATCATACAGACAAACAGAGAAAGGAGAAATCCTGTGGTTCATACATAATTTTAAGGAAAACCTGGCTGTCACAAACATTGAAAGTGAAGTTTTTCTCTTTGTGAAATATTTTTAAAGATTTTATTTATTTTTAGTTTTAGACAGAGGGGAAGGGAGGGAGAAAGAAACATTAATGTGTGGTTGCCTCTCATGGACCTCTCAGTGGGGACCTGGCCCACAACCCAGGCATATGCCTTGACTGGGAATCAAACTGGTGACCCTGTGGTTCGCAGGCCAGCACTCAATCCACTGAGCTGCACTAGCCAGGGCTCTTTGTGGAAGTTTTTTAGAACTTGGTTGATCATTAAGAAGTTCTCACCCGTTAAGAAGAATTGTGGAGAGATCACTCACATATTGGTTATCTTGGCTCAACATGTCTCAGAATCTCTCTATGAATCTTAGATGTAAAGAAATGCTTTCTTTTTAATGGCCTGTCCTTTTGGCAACCTTTAGCTGAACTTATTTATTCCTCCTCCTTTGGCAGCACCTTTCCTTCTTGAGCAGTAAAGAAATATTGATGTAATAGCCCTTAGGAGAGTACATCCCTAGGAGAGTACATGACCCCAACACCCAACCACACACGTCACTCACCTACTCAGGTACCAAATAGGAGTATACAGAAATTTTTTATTATAAGAACATCTCTTTATCCTTTGGATAATCCTTTGGCTATTTTACTCCAGTAATACAATCAGCTAAATGAAAAAAGAAACCATTGCTAAATTGGGTATCTACTAAGGTATTTCAGAACATGTGTCAAACAGGGTACTCCCACTCAAGATTTGTTAACTTATAAGGTGAATTCACTTTTTTAATACTGAGACAAGATAGTCAAAGTCACATAGTATAGACCAAGAAATGGGCTTTACTGGAAAACTTTCCAAGCTACAAGTAAGAGGATACCATCCTTCTGTTCACACCACCCCACAGAGAGGCCACATATCACTCCTTGGATGTATATATCAGCTGAGACACTCACTTACCTGCTATTCGATATTCTCTTAGTACAAGCCAGAGGCTAGCCTTGTGTTTGAGCAATGAACATGTGGACTTCAGGCACCATGCACTCAGTGTGAGTGCAAATACTCACAATATAGGGATTTGTGTGAGAATGCAGCACCAGCAATTTGTGAGGAGTCGGATTCATACTCCTGAAGAAACAGAGCTGAGTCCCCACTTCAGTCCCCTCAGCTGTTGCTAGGCAACTGGAGCTTTGAGCTTCAATCTCCAGGCAGCCCTGCTTGTCTCTCTCCATACATGCATTTTTTGATTTGCAAAAGAGGCAGGAATTAGTTCCTAGACCAGGAAGGGACTTTGAAAGACTATATAGTCCAACCCTCTGCTTTCAAGCCAAAAAATGGCATAATCATCCTCCTTTTACAGATAAGGCCCCAAATTGGGAGTGACTCCTCTCTTTGGACCAAGTCAAACTTCAATTCTTTTAACAAAAGTCAGGTGGAAATTTTAGGACATCAAGAGATGGACACTGGTCAAAGAGTTCCTATTAAGTGCAGAGATCAAACTCTAGTCACAGATTACATGCATTCCTGAAGATGAACTCTTAATCTCAGAGTTTGCTGGGCCCTGGAGCCTGCACTGGCTTTGCTCACTCCAGCTGGGAGCAGACAAAGCGAGCCTGCCGCCTGCCACTTAGTCTGGCAGAAATCAGGGAGCAGGAGTGCTCCAAAAGCAAGAGGGCATTTCTGGTTTCCTTTTAAATCTAAAAGGACAAAACTTGACTCAAAGTCTCCTTGGATTTTGGCAAGAAAAATCCACTTGCCCGGGCCTATACACATGCAAAGGGACAACCTAAAGAAATCAAAGTGATAGAGCAAGGCCACTGGATCTCTAGACAGATTGATGAGTTCTGCACCAGTTTCCTTGAACACACACTTGTAGATATGCTTACAGAGCAGAGGGCAGACACCACTTAGGCACACTTTGTTTTAGAGCAATGGCCATGAGTTTGAATCTCTCTGTTGTCATGATGCAGAGAAGAAGGAGAGCTGGCAGGAGGTGTTTCCAGACCAGGTTTTAGGACTGGGTGCCAGTCTTCAAATATCTGGGGTTCTCTCCATGACCTCGACTTTCTGTGTTGTCCTAGAGGTCTGAACTACGTTTGAGGGGCAGATGTCATAAAGAGGCACATATTGGGTTCAAAAGAACGATCCATAGTAATGTGGCCCACACATTGGACTAGTATAACAGAAGTTCTGGGTTCTGTTGCCTGCTGCCGATAAGAAGCATGATTCCCAATGCCAGCATACGTGTTCCTAATCTTACAAGGGGGTTTTGCCCTACTTTGGTCATTGTGTGTCTTCCTCCCTCTCTCTCCCTCGGTTTTGCTTTGTTCTCAAACTCTCTCTGCCTCTGGTCTGCAGCCTAGATCTAACGTGGAGAGACATGCAGCATCTGACTGTGCTCACCTCGAAACGAAACCAGCTCCATGATGAGGTTCATCAGTGGCGGCGGAATGGGGTCGGCCTGGAGTTTAATCACCTATTTGGGTACGGGGTCCTTGATGCAGGTGCCATGGTGAAAATGGCTAAAGACTGGAAAACCGTGCCCGAAAGATTCCACTGCGTGGGAGGCTCGGTGCAGGACCCTGAGTAAGTAGGGGCAGGGGTTCTTCTGCTGCATGTGGAAATGGCCCAGAGACAGTGCTGTGGTATTGGGGTCAATATCAGATTCCCTTTCCATGTCAGGGAGACGGGCTGGATTTGATTCAGGGGCAACGAGCTTCAGGTGAGCTACAGCACTGCACAACTCGGGGTGGGGGAGTGCCACTTCCATAGAACACAGTTTGTAACTCAGAACTCCTGCTTGTAGGTGTGTTAAATGTTTCGGTGACTTATTCCATTATTTTTAATTGCAAAAACCATCCAGAGTAGCCAGCTCCCAGATTAGTAAACAGAACACAATCAATATCCCAGAAGGCCATGTATCCCCTTCAACCATAATCTCCCCAAGGGTAACCACTATTCTTCTGACTCCATAGATTATTTTTCCTATTTTATACTTAATATAAATGGAATCATGTTTGTGTTTTCCTTCACGTCTAGATTGTTTTGCTCAAAATTATGTTGTAAGATTTAAGCATGTTTAGTGTGCGCTTGCAGTTCATTTATTCTCATTGTTGAATAGTGTTCCTTTGTGTGACTATAGCACAATTAATGTATTCATTCTACTTGTGGGACAGTGTAGGGACTTGGTTTAATTCTAAGTGAGGTGGGTAGACATTTGAAGGAATTTAAGTGAGAAGTTTCCCACACAGAAACTACTAGCTGGTCACATGTACCTACTTCCCCTCCAGCTTCCCATTATAGCAAGAGGATTGGACAATAGGGTCCTTCTTCATTTAGTTCCTTTCTTCATTTGTCCATCAGTAGAATAGAAATAGCAGTTTTTATCATTGTCATTTCTAATTAAGGTATTATGTATATAAAATGAAATGCACATAGCTTAAGTATATCATTTGAGTTTTTGATAAATATAAACACCTGAGTAACTACCATCCAATCAAAAACTAGAACATTCTGTCACCCCAGGAAAATTTCTTGTGCCCGCTTCCAGTTAATTTCCATGTTCCATAGACAGCCATTGTTTTCATCCTTGTCCCCATAGATTAGCTTTACAGTTCTTGGGCTTTATCTAACTAAATTGCACGCTTTCTTTGATTTAACATTATGTGTGTGAGATCAGTTCAAGTCGTTATGTGTAGTAATAGCCCACTTATTCCCATTGCTATGTCATATTCCATTGTGAGGATACACCTCCAGTACTTGTGTCATTTAAATAGTGCTAAAATCCATCTCAAGCCGCCCCTCGCCCTGGCCTTCACTCTGTTGATCATCTGAGCTTGGCCAGAGTCAGAGCCCTCTCACAGTACATCCTCCCCTCCACTCCCCATTGGTCCTGGAAAAGGACCTGCAGCTTCTGTAGTCAGTTACCCAGACCTGGATTCAAATCTTAATTTCATCAAATTAGACAATACTTGGACCTCTCTGAACCTCTACTTTAGCAATTCTCAACCTTTGTACTCTGACCCCAGTTGGCAGTATGGTGAAATCTATGGACCACATCTCAGTATACTGTTTTTAAATGACTTAGATGAAATACATGGGATTACAAAGAAAGACAAATATATTGAAACCAGTATAAATTTTTGTAAACAAATTCGTGATGAAGTAATATATGTCCTTTGTTTTATCAACACATTAAGTAAAAATGTGTTATGCCACTCCTAATGCCAAGTCTAATGGCCATGATAATTTCAGAGCTGTCATAATAACCAAAATGCTACTTCAAAATAACTGCAAAGACTGTAAGGGAATATGCAAATCTCTGGGAATTCTGGTGACAAACTGAGGA
>PVKM010048251.1:0-11253 GCA_004027735.1 Carollia perspicillata
CACTCAGATGCGAAGATCTGCCACCACCAGATGGATCTTAGGTGCTCGGATTGCCCAGGGACAATCAAGGGCTTTTGTTGACAGGTCTCGCTCTGTAAGCCGTGTCCAAGGAGATGAAGGGGGCTCTGGAGAGTCAGTGTTTGTGGAGTTGGGGAAGAGAGTACTTCTGCTTTAGCTGTCTGCTATCAAGCACAAAGCCAAGCCAGGTGGAATTCTCTGTGACTTTAACAGGTGACCTGGTTGAGAAGACAGCCCTGCTTGGTCTGCTGAATGTCATGGTGCATACACGAAATATTTTAAGAAAGACGCTGCTGAGAGCATAAGCTTTGCAGGCTGTAAAACTGGGTAGCTGAAGTGCATTGCTACTTACGTGTTTAGAGACGTGCCTTAACACCAGTTGGCCGAAGACAGACACGGCCTTATGTGTATTTCCCCCATATCCATATGTTGAGGTCTTAACCCCTAGTACCTGCCAACGTGGCCGTATTTGGAGAGGGGGCCTTTAAAGAGGCGATTGAGTTTAAACAAGGTCATTAGGTGAGCCCTGATCCGATCTGACTGGTATTCTTTGAAGAGGAAGAGGTCAGGACAGACACACACAGAGGGAAGACCAGGTGAAGACACAGGGAGAAGACGCCGGTCTGTGAGCCAAGGACAGCATCCTCAGAAAGAACCAGCACTGCCCACACTTTGCCCTTGGACTTCCAGCCTCCAGAACTACGAGAACACAAACTTCTGCTGTGTAAGCACTCCACATGCGTGACTTTGTTATGGCGGCCCTACCCAACACGAAGGCAAAGGCTTCTGATGTATAAAACCTAGTGTGAGCATGGATTACAGCAAGTGTCTTTACAGTACTAACGATATCTCCTCTAGTAATCTGTCAACGTAACAAATTATGCTGACTAACTTCTTGAACCATGTCTGCATTCCTGAGATAAATCCTACACACTACTAGTGAAGTGTTTTTGATATACTGCTTAATTATAGTGTCAATATTTAAAAATTATACATCTCTATATATGTGAAGTTGGTATATATTTTTCTTCTGTGGAACTCTATCAACTTTTCCTATTCAAGTTACTATGACTTCATATAATAAATCGGGGTGCTGTCCATCGTTTTCTTTGCCTTGGAATAACTTAAGTAACTGAAATTATGTGTTATTTAAAGCTTAAATCAAGCTTATTATTCATGAAACCCCCCCAAAAAAAGGCTTAATAAACAGGACTAGTCCATCAAGAGGCAAAATAACATCATAAAACCTACTTTAACAGATAAAATGGAATCTCTCTACATGGCCAAGAATTTTGGGAATAAAAGAAAGGAAATAACCCCAATAAACAAAAATCGAGATTTTTTTTTTAAAAAAAAGAGAAATACACACTTGCTCTATTAGCCTTTGCACTTGTTCCCTGCGCTTGGGCGTCTCCCCTGCACTCAAGTCTGGCTCCGCCTCATAACCGGGCTCTGAGCTCCGGGTCACCCCCCGAAGCCCCTGCTGACCACCCGGGCCAGCCACGCACTCCCACCACTACACTAACGTGGGGTTTTCCCACCTCCCTTGCCACGGTCTGAATTACCTTGTCTATACATTTATTTAACTCCTCTGTCTCCACCACAGCAAGGATCTTGCCTGCCTTGCCCACCAGCGAAGCCCCAGCAGCCAAGCAAGCAGCACGGTGGCTCTCACTGTGTATTTGTTTTGGGGGCGAACCAGCCAGTCCTACTCTGTCAGGCTGCTCTGTCCCACTGAGTAGCCACTAGCTGCAGGCAGCTATTCACACTTAGATTAATTAAAACTGAATTTATTTTTTTTAAATTGGCCACAATTCAAGAGTTCGAGAGTGCTGGGGACACATGTGCTCAAGTGGCCAGCATCCTGGCCAGCCCGGACGGAGAACATTTTCATCAGCACAGAAAGTGCTACCGGCAGCACCGGGAGCCTGTGGGCGTCGCGGCGGCAGAACTGCGCTGAGTCAGGTGGGGCAGAGAGATGGAACACAGTCATTAACACTAGGAGCCGTCACCTCCCCCTCACACAAGTACTTACTATATGTGGGGACACAGATGTGTTAGAAACATTATCACTGAACCTTCTGACAATTCTGCAGGGCAGGTAATACCCCTGTTGACATTAAGGAAACTGAGTCTTCAGTGGTATATGGTCCTAGCAAGTGACCAAGGGGAAAAGGATGGTCCCCGGTTCAGGGTTGGCAGGAGCTGCAGAAGGGCACCTGGGGCCCAGCCAAATCAGCTAGATCTCAGGGTGAAACAGCCCCCAGAGTAATGTGAAACACAAGATGGGAAGCTAGGAGTTGCACACTTATGTACAGGGAAGGCCTCACATAAGTGTGCCCACAAGTGCCTAGGACTCCCCCATCCACTGGGGACTAGGGCTGAGGCCATGAGACCAATGCCAGCCCCAAGGCTGGAGGATCTGAGGCTCTGAGCCACGCTCTGCCCAGACCAGGACTGGGTCCAGTGCCTCCTCCCCAAGAGTGGGGAGGCCTCAGTGACCCTGGCTGCCAAGGGCTGAAGAATAATAGAAACAGAGGAGTAGCCAGTGTGCCAGGGCACTGTCGAGACTCTAATGCCTGGGCCGCTCCTGGCCTGCCCCCGGCTCCCTGGTCGGTATGTAAAGTGCCTGGCGCCAGCTGCCTCCTAGGAGGGTGCCTGGATTCCTTAGGCCTCAGTGCCCTGAATGGAAGGCCTCCATCTGACGGTGGATCCACCCTGCTTTGGACAGGAAACCCCCAGCCTCAAGGACATGCTCTGGGCTGTCATCTGAAGCAACCAAAAGGCCAGAGGGACAAGAATGAAACAAACACCCAAGGACACGTCATCAGCCTGCAGGGGTATCGGCAGTCTGTACCCGAGCTCCGGACTCTGACTCCAGACACTGCCTGGAGTGGGGGCAGGGTGGGATGGGGCAACAGGCCACCCTCCCAGCAGCCTCCTCAGACTGGTCCTCACTCCTCTGGGGCCTGGGAAGCCGGTTGCTACCGAGGGAGACAATACAGTCTGAGAGAGTAGAGGTGGAGGCCCTTCGTGTGCCAGACTGTCAAGGGACTGCAAATCCACCTGAGGTGTTACGCCTCTGTTTTTAGAACAAGAACATCACATCAACAGGGACCCGTGACCAGAGAGGGAGGGGCGATGCAAGGCAAAGGAGATTTACCATCTGTCTTAGAGCTCAGGGTCTGCTGCTATATCAAGGGCACATGTGCGCAGCCCAGGGACATGGAGGGCTGTCTGCCCTCCTCAGCTTTAGGAAGCTGCTTGGAGCCCTTTGAACATGTGAAGTCACAGTGTGCTCACAACAAGGCTACAGGCAGGTGGCATTGTCTCTGCTTTGTAGGTAGCAGAACAGAGGCTCCAGCTTCTGGGTCAGGCTGGGAGGGTGCCCTGGGTTCCCCATTTCAGGCCCAGAAGGCAGCATGTTTTTTGCTAAGGCTTTCCCTGGCCTCGGAGTCTGCTGTGCCTGAGCAGGGCAGGTGCGAATGCTGGAGAATGAAAGACCCCCAGGGCTGCCCTTCAGCAGTGACTGAAGGGACTTGGTGCATAAACACCTGGGCAACCTCACTCTGCAGGAGGCATACCTACAAGACCCTTCTTCTACACTGTCTCCTGGAGGCCCCACCAGATTCAGATCAGTGGCAACTTACTTGAAAACATTGGCTGTCTTCCTTTCCCTGCCTCACTTCTCCACAGCCCTACCTGGGTGTCTGGGATGACTTGCACTTGAATCCTTGTCTCAAGGCCTGCTTCAGAGGGAACCCAAACTAAGCAGAGAGAAAGAGGACAAAGCTGAGAACTGGTGAGGCCAGTTGCAGCCACCTCATCATATGGCCTGGGCGGAGGTGGTCCAGGGGTGGGGGAGCCTGGCTCAAATGGCGCAGGCAAAGAGCAGGTGAGTTCTCTGTAGGAGTCTCTCACCTGGACAAAGATCAGCAAAACAAAGACTTATGCTCAAGCCTCTGTGTCCTCTTAGTGTCAACTGGTCCCTGGACCCCCTCACTGCCACCAGGCCACCCCCATGCAACTCATCACTATTCAGCTGCTGTCCTAAATATCTCTCTGTCCATCTTCTCTCTCCGTCGCCACAGCCCCCTCACTGATCCTGGCCACCACCGCGCTCTTACTGAGGATGCAATAGCCTCCAGGCTGGTCTCCACACTCCCGCCTGGCCCTTCTCCCTGTCCTCTGCTCCACAGGGCAGCCAGAAGGATCTGCCAATGGATCAGGTCTTTTCTTAGCTTAAAGTCTCCTGGTGGCTTCCAATTTCCAGCCCTCCCTTGATCTTCATGTCATGAACCTCCTCACCTTGGGACCTCTCTGCACCCCACTCCCTCTGCCTGGAGGCCTCACCCCAACCCCACTTTTCTCTGTTCCAAAATGCCATCCCGCCACCCTTTAGAACTCAAGTCAAACACCACTCTCCCAGCACAGCCCTTTGTGGACCCCCATTCAGATGGCCCTTCTGTCACGGGCGGGGTCCTGACCACCATGAGAGCACCAAAAGCCAATGGGATAAAACAGACAAAGGAGCAGGGAGGAAAACTGGAGAGGAGCTGGAGCGACTTCAGCACGCATCTAGTAGAAGTTCCAGGAAAAAAGGAAAGGAAGAAATGATGGAGAAGCAATATCGTAACGGGACAGTCAGTGAGAAAGAACCTTCAAGAGCTAAAGGGTGAGATGAGACCGCCAATCAAAAATACATACTAAGAATAGCCCTGGCTGGTGTGGCTCAGTGGACTGAGCACCGATCCTCTGTGAAATGAAGGATTCCCAGTTCAATTCCCAGTCAGGGCACATGCCTGAGTTGCAGGCCAGTTCCCAGTAGGGAGTGCTCCAGAGGCAACCACACATTGATGTTTCTCTCCCTCTCTTTCTCCCTCCCTTTCCCTCTCTAAAAATCAATAAATAAAATCTTTTTAAAAAATACTCTAAGAATAGATGCTATAAATTAAGTCCCTAATGGTTCTGCTATAAGAAAACCACATAAGATCAAAGATACAAAGGAAATCTTTTATATTACTGAAAACCATAACCACCAAAAAAGAAATATGATCTAAACCTTCCAAACCAGCAAAGTTTTAATAAACCTCAAAATATGCATGAATACACATAGAGTGAAAAGAAGACAAAGATGACCCAAGAAAGTAAATAGCATACAATGAGATGGTGTAATAAATTCAACCTGATTATTGTTCACAGTAAATATGTCATTCCAACACCACAGATAAGTTTAACCATATGTTCGATATATGATGCCGCACCCAACAAATTGAGAACACTCACAATTTTCATGCACATCACAAACTTATAAAATTAATTGCGTGTTAGGTCACTGGGAGAACTTTATCAAATTTCAAAGCAATGGGCAGTGTACAGATTGCATTCTCTGACCACAGTTCAATGAAAATGGGACTCAAGAATAAATGGATATTTTTAAAGCTTTGGAAATCGAAAAATTTATCCTGACTAGCTTCTAGGTAAAAAAGAAAAAGAAAACATACTTAAAATTACAAATGTTTTGTAATGAAGTGACAATTAGAGTAACACTGGTATAAAAACACTGAGATAGTTTTTAGAGCTAAAAGTGTAGCCTTACACTCATGTACTAGGAAATCAAGAAAGACGCAAATAAATGAGTTACATGGCATAGCAGTTAGAAAAAAAAGGACAACAGAGCAAAATATAGAGAAAGTACAAGGATGAAAATAATAAAGATAGATCAGAAAAAAACAAAAAGAGCAATAGAAAGGAATTGTAAAAAACTGATAGCAGAGACTACCTTGACCCCTCAATTTCCATTCTCTTTTCTCAACAATGTAATCGAATCTTTAGGAGGTGCGTGGCCACCCAGTAACCTAACAGCCGGATGTGGAGCACGGAAGTGGGCACAAGTCCCGCTTGCAACCTCGGGGTCACGCCTTTCAAATAGAGTCACATAAACTCTCCCTTTCCCTTTCTCTCTCCCCGCTGACTGAAATGTTGGCGTGCTGGCTGGTCATGTTGGAGACCACAGAGCAGCAAGACAGAAAGAGCCTCCAGTGACCTTCATAAAAGTTTGGACTTTTCTGTGAGATACCATACTGGTTTGCTTGGGCACCATAATGAAATACCGCAGACTCGGGGGCTTGAACAACAGACATTTATTTCTCAGAGGTCTGGAGGCTGGAAGTCAGAGGTCGAGGTAACAGCAAGGTTGGTTTCTTCCGAGTCCTCTCTCCTTGGCTTATAGATGGCCCCTTCTCGCCAAGTCTTCACATGGCCTTTTCTCCGAGTGGACACACCTGGTGTCTCTCTGTGTATCCAAATGTCCTTTTCATACAAGAACACCATTCAGATTGGATTAGGGCCTAGCTATTACAATGGTGCCTCCCTTTAACTTAATTATCTTTTTTAAGCTGCTATCTCCAAATACAGTCACATTACAAGTCAGAGGTATCAAACTCATTTTCACGAGGGGCCACATTGGCCTCATGGTTGCCTTCAAAGGGCTGAAATAATTTTAGGACTGTATAAATGTAACTACTCCTTAACTGTTAAGGAGTTGACATTACAATCGGCCCTTTGAACGCAACGGTGAGGCTGATGTGGCCCCCCAGTGAAAATGGGTTTGACACCCCCGTTCTAAGGGCTTCAACATGGGAATTTTGGGAGTAAGGAGGACATGATTCAGCTCATAACAGAAAATAATACATGCAAGACTTACTTAAGTCTTTAATAACTTTAGATGTCTTTTATAGCAGTCAAATTTGTGTACTATCCAAAGGTTGTTTGGTGGGGGGGGAGGGGGAGAAAGTAAAATAAAAGACTACTTGTTAGCCTAGACAAGGAAAAAGGGCACAAATAAGCCACATAAGGAATAAAAAGGGGGATATCCATGTAAACAATAGCTACCACTAGTAAATACATTTAATCAATTCAGAAGTTGGTCTCCACCATCAAAAGATCAAACAAATTTAAAGGTAAATCCTCCCAAAATGCTAAGGACTAGAAAATCCATACTTTTTACAAAAAGATGTTTCAGAGGATAGAAAAAGAGTGAAAACTACCTATTTCATTTCATGATGTCAGTATAACCTTAATGGTAATATCAGGCAAAAATAATTTTTAAAGGAAATTATAGATTCATTATATACTTATCAACATGTATTTAAAAATATTAATACCATCCAATTTAATTTAGCAGTGAAAAATACATAATAATAGTAGCTGATGATGTGGGGCTTATCTCATTAATAATAAATACATCCATTAATATAATATACCACATTATAGGGTTACAGAGGGGAAAAAGCATATGATCATCTCAACAGCTGTAGGAAAAGCATTTCATAAAATTCTATACTCCTTTTTATACTATTGAAAAGTAAGAAAAAGTATAGCAATCTAGAAATAGAATATAATGTCCTTAATGTGATGAAGGGTATTTGTTCAAAGCTTACTCAAATATTACGTTTAAGGGTAAAACTGTAGTGGCAATTCAATGAAACTCAAAACAATAAAGAGTGTCCTCTAACGCTGCTTCCTTTTAGCATTACAGTAAAGTACCTGGCCAATGAAAGAAGGAAAGTTAAAAAAAAAAGACATTAAGTGAAAAGGAAAAGTGTATCTGGAAAAAGCCTGATTGTTTACATACAAAATCCAAAAGAATCCAAAAGAAACCCTGGTAGCTGGCATCATTTCACACTAGAGCACCACCCAACAACCTCCACAAACCACAACCAAAGGGTGGATGCAGCAGGCACCCGAGCCCCACTAAATTGCTGTACACAAGACTTACATATAAAAAATCAATAGCATTCCTATGTGCTACTAATAACTAGGATATATATATTTTTTAATTTTATTTACCATAGCAAAAAATAAGAAAAAGGAATAAAAAATAAATCCAGCAGAAGTCAGGCCATAAAAGACCTTTATGGTGCAAATTCCAAAACATTATGAAAAAACTCAAGAGAATTTCTGGGTAAAAAAAAAAGAATTATATGCCACATTTATGGATAGAACGATTCAATGTCATAAAGGTGTCAATTCTACCCAAATGTACCTATAAATTAAATAGAATTTCAAAAAAATTCAAAAAACTCCTTTGGGAACTTACAAGATGCTTCTAAAATATATATACAAGAGCAAAAGGCCAAGAACAGCCCTGCCCAGATTTATTAGATAGAAATATTTATTATATAATTAAGATGGTATTGTTCAAGGATAGACAAGTAGACTAATAAAATAGAATAGAGAGCCCAAAAGCATATATAAATCAATGGGGTAAAGGGTGGACTCTTCAATAAATGGTATAGGATTATGCATACAAAAAAAAAAATTAGATGTCTACATCACACAAAAATATCAATTCCAAATGAACTGAAGACTTAGACATGAAAAGCAAAACTTTTAAAAGTTTGCAGTAAAATATCCTTATGACCTTGAGTTAGAGAATAATTTCTTAGAAAGGACACAAAAAGCATGAAACATAAAGAAAAAAACTAATAAATTCAATCACATTAAAATTATGAATTTCTATCAACAAAAATTACCATTTACATTGTTAAAAGACAAGCCATAGACTAAGAAGATATTTGCTACCATATAAGGAATTATAATCCAGAAGAGGTGGCAAAAAAAAACCCTCAAAAAAAGAAAAATACAAATAACTCAACAGAAAGAAAACAACAGACAAAAGAATATGAAGAGGCAAGTCACAGGAAAAAAAACCCAAATGACCAACAAACATGACTTAACCTCCGTGGTGATTAGGGAGACTGTAAAGTAAAACAAGATACCGTTTTACATTCATCAGCTAAGCAGAGGTTGGAGTCTGATATCAATTATTGATGGAGAGGCAGAGAAATGAAATTCTCACTCGCTTTTGGTAGAGCGTCAGTTGGTGTAAGGCCTCGGAAAGCACAGTGAAGATGAGCATGATCTTTGCCCCTGTATTGCATTTAGTATGTGAGGTAAACACCTTAGAGAGAAACCTCAGCACCTGTGCTGCAGGACACTTTACAAGAATGTGTTGTTGCAACATTGTTTAAAACAGAGGAAAAACCACAAAGTACATATTCCCAAGCAGGAGAGTAAATAACTAAATTAAGGGACAAAAATGAATGAACAAAAGTTACATGTATCATTATTATACACATTGCATCAACTTGTACAGATCTCCAAAGCCATTCATGGTGAGCCGGAAAAAAAGCAAGTCGCACAAGGATACATATAGTATGATACCACTTATAGAAAATATTTTTGGTTCAATTTTTTTTTAACTATAGAAACTTTTTAAAAATATTTTATTTATTTTTACAGAGAGGGGACAGGAAGGAGAAAGAGTGGGAGAGAAACATCAATGTATGGTTGCCTCTCATGTGTCCCCTACTGGGGACCTGGCCTGCAACCCAGGCATGTGCCCTGACTGGGAATCGAACCAACAACCCTTTGCTTCACAGGCCTGGGCTCAATCCACTGAGCTACACCAGCTAGGGCTTGGTTCAATTTTTTAGTCTATCTTATTGAGATATAATTTGCATCTAGTAAAATTTACTCTACTTGGTGTATAGTTCCATGAGCTGTGGCAAATGCATACAGTTTTGTGGTTACCATCACAAGTAAGATATAAAATAGTCCCCTCACCCCCCAAAATGCCCTGGCACTCCTTTGTCCGCACCAAATCCCTCCTCCCACTCCCACCCCCACAATCATAGTGTGCAGCATTCTGAGTCAGGCTTCATCCACTCAGCATAATGCATTTGAGATTCATCCATGTTGTTGAATGTATCACAGTTTTTACTGCTGAATGTTATTCCATTGTCTGGATGTACCAATTTATTTATCCACTCACTAGTTACAGTGTATTTGGGGTGTTTCTAGTTTAGGGGAACAAACCTGCTATAAATATTTATGAACTGGTTGTTATGTAAATATAAGTTTTCATTTCTTCTGGGTAAACACCTAACAGTGGGATTGCTGGGTCATATGGTAAGTGTACATTTACTTTTATAAGAAACTGCCAAACTGTTTTCCAAATTTTCTTTTTTTTTTTTGTATGAGAGTTCTAGTTGCTCTGTATCCTTATCAGCACTTAGTGTTGTCAGTTTTGTTAATTTGTTTGCTCATATTTTTTAATCATTGTAATAGGTAGCTCGTGGTATCTCACTGTGGTTTTAATTTACATTTCTCTAATTGTTAATGATGATTGTCATGTGCTTATTTGTCGTCCATGTATCTTCTTGGCTGCAGGGTTTTGACTACTTTTAATTGAATAATTTGTTTTATTATTGAGAGGATTTTTGCATTTTCTTTTTTATTTTTATTTTTTCATTGGTTTTCAAGTACGGTTGTCTCTATTCCCCCCACCACCACTGTGCGCCCCCGGCCCACCCATGCCTATTATCGAGTTTTGAGGATTCTTTATATTATGGGTACAAATACTTTATCACATATGTTTTGCAAGTATCTTCTCCGAGTGTGTGGTTTGTCTTTTCATTTTCAAGTGTCTTTTGAAAATCTGATTTCAATAAAGGCTAATTTAGCATATTTTTGTTTTATAGTTCCTGGATATAGAAACTATATCTAAGAAAATGTTACTTATTCACAAAGATTTTCTCCTCTTTTCTTCTGGTACTATTTAAATTTTTGGTTTTACATTTAGGTCTGTGATTCATTTTGAGTTAATTTTTGTGTAAGTTGTAAATACAGGTGGCCAAGCTTTTTTTATTTTTTTCCTTTCTTGTCTTAATATGGGTGTTCAGTTGTTCCAGCACCATTTGCTGAGATGACTACCCTCTCTCCATCGAACTGCTTCTGCGCCTTCACCAAAAAATTAACTGACCGTATTTGTGTGGGTCTATTTCCAGTTTATAAAGTTCCAAAATGTAAAAAACAAGTTAGGGCCTTACCTGTTAGGAAGGAAACAAGAGGACTTTAGACAGATACAACTATGTAATTTTTAAAAAATATTTTAGCCATCCTACTGGGTGTATAGCTGTTAGCAGTGAAGTTCCCAAGAAACAGACTGAGAGATGGAGTTTAGTATGACGGATGTTTACTAGGAAGTGCTCTTGAGATAAACACCTGTGGTCAGAAAGGAAGCAGACGCAGGCAGAGAGAGAAGTTATGCTTCCCCTGGCTTGGCCCCAGAGGGAGCACTAGAGGTGGGGTGGCTCTTCACAGTCACCAGTGTTGGCCAAAATGGCTGGTGGGAGGTGGCCCCAGGCCAGGCACGGACAGTGACTGACC
>PVKM010048252.1:0-11226 GCA_004027735.1 Carollia perspicillata
AAAAACTATTACAACTTCTATTAAAAACTGCCGATCTCACAGCACTTAGAACACTTGGCTCAGGACCAGCCTGTTGAGCAGAGCTGTCTACTTTTAGAGGAAGACCTGCACAGGGCTAGCCAAGGCAGAGCCCGTCACTGGCTATGTTTTATTATGTAAGGACCAGTGCTGTAGACTCAAATAATAAATGTGGAGACTAGGAAGATTTTTCACATGTAAGTTTATCTCTAAATAGTTAAAACTTTTTATTAAGAATTTTTTTTTAGCCCTGGCTGGTGTAGCTCAGTGGATTGAGCGACGGCCTGTGAACCAAACGATCGCGGTTCGATTCCCAGTCAGGGCACATGCCTGGGTTGCAGGCCAGTTCCCAGCAGGGGACTCACAAGAGGCAACCATACATTGATATCTCTCTCCCTCTCTCCTTCCCTTCCCCTTTAAAGATAAATAATAAAAATAAATAAAAAGTCTTTAAAAAAGATATTTAAAAAAAAAAAGAAGAATTTTTTTTAGAGAGAGAGAAACATCAATCTGTTGTTCCACTTATGTATGCATTCATTGGTTGATTCTTGTATGCGCCCTGACCAGGACCAAACCCCCAACCTTGGCAATGGGGACAACATTCTAACCAATGGAGCTATCTGGCCAGGACCTATTTAAAACTCTTTTGAGTCCAAGTAAACTGTAAGTTGAGCAAGATCTGCAAGTGGCAAATATTGAACAAGATTCAGTGGTGGTAGTAGGAGGGGCGTGCATTGGGCAGGGGGTAGGCACCAGGGTGCCTCTAACCACAGAGGAATCTGAAGTCTGTTTAAGGCATCTCACTGTATTGTCTGTTGTTGTCAGCGTGAGTGTTCTCCTCCCGTGAACACTGAAGACCAAACTGCAGGGAGGGAAGGCTACAGTACTGGCAATGAAACTGCTTCTTGCCTCTGCCTTAACCTGGTTCACTGGAGTGTTTCCATCCTGGGCAGTTTAGGGTCCCTCATGGTAAGGCATACCCAAAGGAAGCCAGCGCCACTTAGTACACTCAGTAACCCTCTCCAAAAAAGTGATGCAAAAGTCAGGGTGACATCATTATCAAGGAGCAGAGTTAACTGTTGGGCCTAGTCATCAGGAATGGGAGAGCAAGTACAAGTTTGTCGGTCTTCTGGTTTAGTTTTAAAACCAGGTGAGGAGGACGATAAATGTCTTGCTCATTGCCTCCCCACCCTCGACTCATTACCAACACAGGGCTCTCAACAAAACCACCCTCATTTCCAAGACCATCACACCAACCCTGGAAAATCCATTCTCTTTCCTCGTTAGGATGAACCGATTAGGGGTATCGTCTGTCTTCCAGCGGGTCAGGTTTTAGATGAGAATAGAAATTGAGAAGCCAATCAGAACACGTCCCTGTAAGATGCATTTTCTAAATCTTTTTCTTTAGTAGTTATGACCAGTTTCCGTACCACGTCTACTGCCTCTTCAATTCTGTACCTTATAGGACCTGGATACCATTGGAGATGCAGCTATAGCATTAGGAGAGGGTGGTTACAGGCAGAATTAGCTGTAGTTGCTCAGATGACTGGCTGTGAACACATCTCTCCATGAAGGCACTATTTGGCACAGTATTGCTATAATAGTCATTTACAATGAACATTTAAATACTAACATGGCAGCTTTATACACATTCTCTTATATTCCTTCACACCTTTGTAAGGTAGAAAGTGCTATATCCACATTGAAAAGGGGGAACCAAGAGAGGTCAAATAGTTTGCCTAACCAGTATCCCCTGGGTCATGCTTACCAAGTGATCAATAATGGGCTGAGCCAAACGTAGGTGAAATGAGTGTTCCCTCAGACCACACACAAACTGGCCATCCCACTGCAGCCCACTGTCACACTGCCTGCTCTAAAATCAAATCAGAGGGCACGTTAGCTTTCCACGAGGGGTTCCCGTACTCCATGGCCAATTGCCCCGATTAGGAGTTTCCTATTGTTCAGTTTAAAGAGGACAGGGTGATAATGAGGTAGTAATTGAGAGGATAAAAGTTTATTGACAGATTCAGTATCACTAGAAGTCAGCCACTCAAGGCGATGAACAGGAATTACTCACAGTTCATTTCATCAGGTGCATCCGGACGGTCAGCACGACTGTCACGCACTTGCTCTGTGGAAATGCACTTCCGGCCGTCCTTACAGGACTGTGATGGCGCAGAGCGGTGGGCAGCTTCAATGCATCTGTTTGTGTCGGCCAAGCAGTGCCCACTGGAACACTTACAGGTCTGTCCTTCAGGCTTTGGTAAGCAAATGTGGCTACATCCTCCATTGTCTTTGGAGCAGCTGTTACTACCTGTGGATTCCCACCCCGTAAATACATCAATTTAGGCTTATCTTCTGAAGGATCCTTTGCAAATTTTCTGCAGAGAGACTGTCAGAGTTATGGGACCCAGATATTTCCCCAGAGGAGAGAGCTCTGCAGTTTAATACCTTTTAGTCCATTGGGTACCAAGTAATTGGTGATTCTTCTTCACGGATAAAAATGGCTTTAGAAACCAAGGAGTTCAGACAAGGGACGGGCTTAAGAAAAACTGAGATAAACTGCGGTTCATTCAAGACCCCATTGTAAATTGTCTCCTCTCCTCACATCAACCACCCAACATTGGAACTGGAAGGGTCTTACACATAAAGCTCTCCTCTGATGAAACTACGGAGGCTATGGTCCCTATGATCCCTCTAAGAATTATACAGAGAGAACAGATTGGCGGTTGCCAGATGGTGTGGGCAGTAGGTGGAGGGGAGGGCAGTTGGAGAAGAGTCTAACTAAGTCAGTCGTTTATAGCTTCCCATAGTTCTTCAAAGCTTTTATTTTAAGATTTAAATTCTAGCAAGTTCTTTACCTTTTAAGATATTCTAGGAGTTGTGGAATAGGTGTATATGTAGTATAGAGACAACCTACTTTAAGGGTGACAGAGACCCTCCTTAATTCTGGTTCTCAAAATTAAGCCAACAGGTGAAGATCTGTTAGGCAAACAGGTGAAGATCAATTTGTGATGTAACCATTATCACACTGAAGAATTCCGTAAAGGTCCTCCCCACAAAGCCAAGACTTTAGGATTCAGCGTGACTAATTCAGTCATAAAGGTTCGCTTTCGAGAGCAGAGCAATGGAGCAGCATTCTCTTAAGACTGATAATTACACTCAGCAACCATGAGAAAGGTAGGCGTGATTAACTGTTTGAGCTCACGTTGTTGGTATTAATCTCCACTAGGAACAGATTTCTTCTACTGCTACTTCAACTGAGCTCACCATCATCCTCCCCAAACATTCAGTCAGGCGCCCCACTTGTGTCTATAGGAAAGGTGGAGAAAAATACCTGAGTGCCACCCCCAGTTGATACTTCAAGGATTAGATGACATCACAAGTAGATACGAGTGACAGTGAATAGCATGAAGACTGGCTCCACTTTAGAGCTGAAAGTGGGTTTCGATTACACCACAGTTGTAATTAATGTATAATTATAGAACTGAAAACAGAGCTCAGTGTGCCAAGCTCCAGTCCAGTCTGAACTTCAGTCCCGTGCGCCTAGAAGATGCACACTCACCACTAGTACATCTTCTACCAAGGAACACAACTAGTTAGAGACTAGAGCCAGGCTGCATATAACTGCAGAAAGACAAGAGAGAGCTTGTCTCTTATGAAGATCTCTAGGAACTGGCCAGAGAAATATTTTAATGGAAAACACAAAGATATTTTGAAGAGATAATGAAGGACAGAGCATCGCCTCCAGGGGGAAATTCAGTAGACTTCAGTGTTGTTGTACTCCTTGCTGAGTTACCTACTTACCCTGTTGGCGAAGTTTACTGTATACTTTTAAATCTACAATCTTCTGGTCTACTTGGAACCACCGGTTTTCTGAAAGTTCGGCCTTGCCGTACCAAACTTTAGTGATTTGGGCTGAAACAAAAGCCAGTGAACAATCATGAATGAAAGTGAGATTTTAAGACAGCTTCCTGGGCAAAAAACATTGTTCAGTGTGAAAACTGTTACTTGTTCGAATAAATTCCAGTTGAGTAACAAGGGTTTTGGAGAAGAGGCCTATATGTGCCTAAATCTTGTTTCTCAGAAGAAACTTCAGATAAATACAAAACATGCTATACCTTTTTCCAAAATTAAATCAGGGATTATTTTATTTTATTTATTTATTTTAGAGAGAGAGGAAGGGAGTGAGAAAGAGAGGGAGAGAAACATCAATGTGTGATTGCCTCTCACATGGTCCCCCCTGGGGAACTTGGCCTGCAACCCATGTGCCCTGACCGGGAATCAAACTGGCGACGCTTTGGTACGCAGCCCATGCTCAATCCACTGAGCTACACCAGCCAGGGCTAAATCAGGTATTAATAAGCTATGTTGAGTCATTTGTATATGTCCAGATATCTAAAGATAGGAAATTAGGATATATGAAACTTCAACCAGCCCATACAACTGATGAATAATAAATTTCAATGTTGTTCTAGAACATTTCAAAAAATGGCTTATTTGCAACAAGAGTCATTACAGGATCTTAAAAAGGATGGCAGAGGTCTTCCCACATACCTAATAAATAAGAATCTCTGGGGTGGAATCTGACAACTTGTCTTTGAAATTCTGACGTGGCCAAGCCCAACTGGTCAATGGACCAGAATTTGGAACTATAAAGAGACAGGTTTATTTTAAACACACATGCTATTCATTTTCCTTTTTTGCACATCTAGGTTCTAGCCAGAAGCAACATACTAGAGCAGCAATTTTCAACCTCTGCGCCCCAGCACACTGGTGCACCACAAGAACTTTGAAAACAGGCAACACCCGACTATTTCATCAGGGGCACTGGCTTCTTTTCTCTTCGACTGTTAGATTTAAAAAAAAAATGATAACAATCAAAACAACAGTAGCCATCTGGTGTGAATGAATCAAATTATACCTTTTTTGTCACACTGGCAAAAATATATCTTTTGATGTGTCACAAAATGTTAGTAACTGGGTTTCCATGCCGTGACATGAAAAAGGTTGAACATCACTGTACTAGAGCACTGTGGTTTAGGACAACCTCTTCAAATATACTAGAAATACTCTGCAGGTTGAAAATGTTCCATGATTACCTAGTATTGCCATGCTGTATTTAGTCAGCTGAAGCAGGTACTGTCTTCCTTTTACAGGTAAGGTGTTATAGCTACTAGCTACTACTAACGGGCAGAGCAGTTGTACAACCTACTTTCAGTCTCTGGACCAGTTCTCTCTCTACTATTTCAGGTGCCCTCCGAAGCAGGGAGCCTCATAGGAATGCCAGAAATCTCAGGCAGAAATGGACTATGCAAAAAATAACCCAAGAAGTTAAAGCTCCCCCAGGTCACAGAATCACTGTTACATACACATATTAGATTAGGGAAGTTGTTTAGTAATTTTTCCCAAAGAAAGACACTGCCAAAGACCAGGGCTAACCAGTAGGAGACTCTCTTTAGATACCCAGCAGTAAAGTCAAATCGCAAAGACAATCAGATACAGAATGAAGACCTACCGTCATCAACTGTTGTCCAGAACAGCATGCCTTGGCCATAAGCAAAGAGGTTAAGGCCCTGGATTCCTCTGCGGTCTACTCTGTATCTAGAGCCGTCTTGTTGAATACTTTCTATGAGTCCTCTCCCTAAAGAGAGAGGGTCGGTTTACTTCACTTCGCCCAAATAGCTGTGCTCAGCCCTGCCACCCCTCCAGGACGAGACCGTCTTCCATGCATTCCCTGAAGGCTGGCTCTTCTTCATTCACTCTCCCCTAACAATGCTGCACAGAGGCTTGCTCCTGTGTGTTTTTACATCCCCCATGTTCCACCTTCACGAAGGGGCTGTTGCACGACTGTGGGCTGATACATGCAACTCAGGATGGGGAATGCTTGTATTTATTTTGAAGGTGGTACAGAAAATATAAACTCCGACCTAAAAGCTATTTGCAATTATGGCTGAAGATCAGAAAGCTGAACATTTCTACTTCACTCTGGCCGAAGTCCCTCAGACTCACGTTTAGGGTGTAGGTGATAATTACCAGTATCAGCCCAGTATACTTGAGTTCCTGAATCGGAAAAGGTCAGACCCACAGGGACCTGGGATTTCTGCCACAGCACCTTCCTCCTGCTGCCATCCATGAAGGCACAGTCAATGCTGGAGCCACGCCCACCATCACCCTGGAGACGCAGATCCACAAAACACAGGCCGGCAGTAGGTGGGTGGAGTGCAACACAGGTTGGGCGGTACAGGTTCTCGCTGAACACGACAGTGGAATACTGGCCTTTAGACGACACTACGTTGATATGAGGGTTCTCGCTGTCGATCCAGTATATGTTTCCACTCAACCAGTCCACAGCAAGGTCGATGACTGTCCCCGCCACAGATAGCACTTTCCTCCAAGAGAGCTTCCCAGATTCCTTGAGCCTCAGGAGCCTGATATCACCACTACCCGACTCTGAAAGGTAGAGGGATTTTTCCTGGACAAGGTAGTCCACCGAGGCCAGCTGGTTCACACTGGTGAAGGGAAGCATCCTGTGCTCTGGCAAAGTTGCTTGTCCCAGTAAGGCTTCTAGGTTTTTCAGATAAATCTACAGAAAAAAAAGTTAGGTGGATGGTACCAGGTGAATAGAGTCTAATTCATTACCTTGATTTTGCATGAATGGTAAGATACTTAAGTTCAGATTTTTATATGTTTTTATCTTCTAAAAGCAGATCCTAGTTATTTCTCTCCTTTCCTGGGGCTTCAAGCACTTTAAAGTCCTTGAATTCCGGTGTTTTGAAGATTTACCCGTCTGTGAACAGCCTTCCCTTTAACTGAACTTCTACTATTAGCATCTTAAGAAAGCTAAAGTTTATCTTCCAGCCCAAAATTTGTTTTGTTTTTTTGTAAAATGCCAAGTCCTCTAGATGTTAGAAGTTAGGGGTGACGTGCTTGTCAGTGCCTTTTATCGCCCTGTGATTTAAGAAAAGTTCCCTCACAAAATGTACTTGCCCCCCACCCCCAGGCTACAACGGACCCAACCTATTTGTATTCGGAATTCCTCTGCATCGTTACCTCAGTGCTTGGACAACTTAACAAAATTGTCTAAACTGAACTAAACTGATGCCGCTATGTTCTGATGTCCTACGCATTTCCTAACGGAATTTAAGTAGAAGTCATCCTTATTTCATAGCTACTTTATTTTGATCATGATAGCTCCCAGCACACAGTGAACACTAAAATTTAAGCTGTATTTGAAGAACATGCTTGGGAAAGAACCTCTATGAGGTATAACAGCCCGCGAAGAGCTCAGAGTCCTCAGTCTGAAAGGGAACACAGCCGCACCCAGACACATAGGGAAGGCTGTGGGCAGTACCTGTGTGATAACCGTGGGCAATGCAAGGAACAGAAACGCGGACTCCTTGACGGGGACACAGCTGACGCTGTCATCTGCAAGCAGGAGTCCAACTGGGCAACGACAGCTTCCCTTGGATCGTGGGCTCAGAAGGCACAAATGAGAACATCCAGTGTCCAGACAAGGGTTAGAGGACCTGGGCTGCAGGACTTCGTGCATTACCTGGAAGAAATATGCATCGCGGAATCCTTAGAGACAGCTGATGAACACGTCACTCGAGTTTGCACTCTGGGCAGCCTCACACATGTCGCCCTACCAGGGAGAATTAGGGGCTATCTTGAAGAGTACGCGACAGACCTTGAGTCCATAAGGCTGTTCAAAACGCTTGACGAGGACGGCCCTGTTCTTGCCCGTCAGCTTGTGCATACGCTGCACTGTTCTCGCCTTTGTTTCAGACCAGAAGACTTCATCTTCCAACACGGCAACGGAAAAAGGGCTTTTGATTTGTGTTAGCTGCAACATCTAAAATGGAGAAGGTGACATCAGGACAACTGTCGTGGCATAAACAACAAAATATTTAAAAATAAAATAAAACAAAATGGTGAAGGTGAGGCTTCTGGGATGAGCTTTACACAAAGCCCGCGGCATTTCAGACAAGTCTAATGTCAAAACAGCACTTACACTAATACCAGTACCATCTAGATTGGCAGAGCCAACACAGTGAAATTTGTCATCAGACCAGAATATCTTCCAACTCAGCTGGTCAAGAACTATGCTAGTTGGCCGGCCCAGACCTTGGTTGATGAGTACTTTTCTGTTGCTACCATCCATTCCAGCTTGTTCTATGCGAGACTCTCCTCCAATTTTTTCAGACCAGTACATTAACCTATGTGAACAAAAGTCAGCACTGGGATAAAGCATTATCTCACGGAAAATAACATCTATTCATCCTTTAAGACAGTGAACTGCAGCCCAATTAATTTTTCTTCAAATTACAATGTAAAAAATGTGAACTTGGTTTATTCCCTGAGCATAATTATGAAATAGTAAGAGGTTTTCTTGATATTTTATAGCGATTGTTTAGTCATCATTTGGGAGTAAAATATCATAAAAGTTGTGTACAAAGGCTAGAAATACATTAGTGCTTAAGCCACAGAAAATATTCGGGGAACCTGACAATCTCTTCTAGGCTGGAAAGTACGCAGTTCCTCGGGCAGCCATGTGCCTCAGACTTTATTCTTGGCTGCAGGCAGGAGACGTTATCACACATACTGTCAACTTCCTGAGGGCCGTGTTAACAGGCTCCTGGTTGAAGGTATCGAAAGGTGAGAAAAATAGAGGACAGATAGCCAATCTGGTATCCTGAGTTTTATCTTTCTTTGAATCCTGAGTTTTGAATCCTGAGTTTTGCTCTTTCTTACTTTTTCATTTGAGATCTACGTGGCCACCCCAATGAGGGCTTGTGGCTCTGCCACATGGGAAATGTCATCTCTAGGTTCCTGGGGAAAGGACTCTAGATGAAGAACCCAGGTTCAACTCCAAGACACAATTATTCTACCCACCCACCCCCAAGCACATTACTGTAAATAAAATACTATCCCTCATTCCATTCTTCTTCCTCCTGCAATTTGAAAGCCACAAAAATTCTCCATTCGGGGGTATTTTTGTTTATTTTTTCAAAAGAAAGTATAGATGGGCCACCAAGTGAGTAACTTACATCTCACTTCACTGGAATAAATGACTCTTTCCAAAAGCTTTCAAAATTACTGTGTGTGGTTGAGCTACATCACCATAAAATATAAAGTCAAGTCATATAAGGTTTCTCTTCACTTCTTCAGTGTTGAGCGAATAGAACCAAAGAAGGGCTGAGGAGGAGTAACACCCTTCAAAGACCTGACCGGACACTGTTAGGCCCGGACTCACCCATTTAGGGGGTCCAAAGCCAAAGACCGTGGTTGATTCAAGCCGTCATCCAGGACAACTGTATACTCAGGTTTTCCCCTCCAAACAGCAGTCAGCTGAATCGCCATAATCTGGCCAGCTGTCCCATCTGTCCAGTAGAGATTCCTCCCAATCCAGTCGACGGCTATACAGTCTGACTTTATTCCTGAAGAGAGGAAACCATTCAATGTGCACACTTAGGTTAAATTATAGCTCTTACTGGCTTTCAGCTCAGACTATGCATCAGGCTAGGATGCCATGTCAATTCATGTTCAAACTGGTGTATGCATTTCCATCAGAGCAGCCTTCTCTCCAAAGCTTCAAAGTGCTATTTGTGGAGGAAGATGGCCATTACTCCTAGGGCCACCGGCTGACAGTTTGGCTGACTCCCGTGTCTATTGAAATGACACTGTATCTCTATCTTTCCATTTCAACTAACTAGCAAGCCTGGATCTCTTTTAGTTAAGGAGATGCAGTTAAACCGATGTTTAGAGCATTAATGGCCACTCATTTTCCTTTTCATGCCATTGTGTATTGGTAAAGGCAAGGGACCTACCTTTTACTACAGTCCCTTTCTTCTTGGTGTCCATGCTTAGCCACTGAATGCTCTCTGCACCAAGATCTGTCCAGAAGACTTTCTGATCCAGCAAGTCATAGTCAATGGAGAAAATAGTCAGGTTCTTGTCTGTAGTTGCCAGAATATCTTCTTTCAAGCTCCTCAATCCATAGAGGAGCAGGTTAAACTGAATTGCCACGAGCAGGACTGGTTCAGTCCCTGTTGAATAAGAAGTGCTTTCAGTATGGCCTTCAGGAGTTCAAACAGTGAGCTCAATTAGAGGACAAAGGAGTCTCCGCCTTCGCATGGCCAGGGCTATGATACCAGCCCTCCGGTAAGTCGCTCATCCCTCATGTGATGGTTAAGCTAATACCCACATTTGAGGATACTTAGAATAAAGGTATAATTAGCTTAAATTGAACATCACATTTCTAACTAAATATGTGGGGGTAAGTGGGCAGGAAAGAAGTGCTAGTTAGGACTTCAGACACTTTTCTAGCTCCAGGTAAGGCTGACCCATGGGTACAAAGGCCAGAGTTATGGTTTTGTTATAATACTGCTTTATTAGTAGACAACTTCAAACTCAAGTTTGGTCTGAAATACGAGGTATAAAAAGAGTGCTTTGGGATTCTGCTAATCTTGCTCTAAAGACAGACAAAGCAGGCAGGAGCATTTAAGACCCGAGAAAGAGAGGTTTGCATTGGCATTCCTGGCCGAGTTAGCACCTTGAAGCTCGCGACCCAGCTTAGGAGACACTCCCAGCTCCAGTTAACCTGCTGCTTTACAGGTGTGGCCATCAGGCTCCAGCAGGTAGCCAGGGCGACAGGTGCAGTGGTAGGAGCCCTGGGTGTTGATGCAGGTCTGGCTGCAAGGCCGAGCCCCCGGCCCCTGGCACTCATCCACATCCTGGCAGACTTGGCCACTGCCCTTCAGCTCAAAGCCTCGCTCGCAGGCACACATCTGAAAGAGGTTGGCACAAACATTAACACTTTCTGAAGACAGTACACCATTGATTTTTCTAAAAGGCCTTGACCTTGCTATAGAAAGCCCATGGCAATACATTCAATTTCAGCAACTCAGATGGTTCTTAGGACCAACTTCATTTTGAATACAGTCACTCTCTTCTTCCTAGCAACCCCACCACACACCTCACACCCTTGTCACCACCCTGGGCCTGCATTGACATAGGTGTCCAAGTTCAGCATAGGACACCTGGAACCCCAACACAATCAGTAAGTGAAGAGACACACAGACTTAACAGACCTGGCTGTCTGCCAATAGAGACCTGACCATGACCAGACACCAGAACAGTTTTCTTCTACTCACCCATCAGAATCAAGGTCACTGCTATGTTCAGCCAACTAGGCTGGAACATAGG
>PVKM010048253.1:0-11222 GCA_004027735.1 Carollia perspicillata
ATGGGGATGTGCATGAACCTCATACATCCCCCTTCTGTACCTTTAAGAACAAGAATATCGTGACAGCAATAGATCCTGGTAGGCTGAGACCTGTAAGAAGACATATAAAGGACTTTGGATCCTCTCTCTGTTTCCATGGCAGAAAATAATTTTATCAGCATAAATATATTATTTAGCTTTATTGAACTATAAGCCATAAAACTGGCCAATTATAAGTAGAGTTTGATGGGTACTGACAAATATAAACAGTAACGCAACTGCCACCTCAACCAAGATTGGAACACCTCCATCACCCCCAAAAGTTGTCTTACGTCCCTTTGCAGAAGGCTCCCATCCTCCATCCAAGGAAACTAATGATCCACTGTCACCATGGTTTTGACCTTTCTAGCATTTCATATAAATGGAATCACCACACAGTACTTAATTTTACATCAATAATATTTCATATAGAATCAAGTTTTTGAAATTTATGAATATTAATATTGTCATCTATTTTATCACTACACAAAATTCCATAGTATAGCTATGCCAAAACATTTTTATATATTGAAAACATGATCCTTTTGACACTAAGTTATTTCTGCACCTGCGGTTAAGGGATTGACTTCATTTTTTACATTTAAGTGCTGACAGCTTTCAAGCTACACTTTCCTCTTCCCATTCTGCCCCACATTAGACAAGTACCAACAGGAAATTCAGACTTTCTAAAGCCGCAGGCAGCATTTGGACACTTTTCCCCACTGCTAGCCCCGGCTCCTACAAAGTCCCAACGCACTCTGCCTCACTCAAGCCAGCCTGGGCTTGCTTGTGCATGATCTCCACTCCTCAGGAGTCTCCTCACAAATCCCCTTGGTGTGTGGCGTGTCATCATCCCACCTATTGATTGGAAGGTGATCCGTCTGCCTTTGGCTTTGTGACCACAAAATATCTTTGTCAGAAATCAATTCACCATATGAGTATAGCTCCATTTTTGAATTCTCAGATAGATCAATCTGTACATTTTCTTTTCTGTCAAAATGATAGGGTCTTGATCACTGTGGCTTTATGATTTTACTTTTAAAATCAGATAGATAGATAGATAGATAGATAGATAGATAGATAGATAAGTTTTAAAATCAAATAAAAAGAAATAAATTTGTTTTAAAGTAAGATAGATCTGTCGAAACCATATGATCTTGATTATTGTAGCTTTATAATTAACTTTAAAATCAAACGGTATAAGTCTCTCAACTTTATGCTTTTCCTCAGAGCTGTTTTGTGCATTCTAAGTGTTTTGCAATTCCATATAAAGTTTTAGGGTCCATTTGATAAATTATTAAATAATTTAATGAGATTTTGATTTGGATTGCATTAATCCTAGAGACAAATTTTGGGGAAATTATTATCTTAATAATATTTTGTTTTTTCCAATCCAAGGATATCATGAAACTCTCCATTTAGGTCTTCTTTGATTTATCTCAGCAATATCTTGTTCTTTGGAGTGATAAGAATTTACACATGGAAATTCATTCCTAAGTATTTTTTGTCTAATTTCACATTCAAATTTTTATTTACCAGCATTACAAATACAATACATTTTTTGTATATTAATCTGGTAGCCTGTGACCTTGCTAAATCTGCTTATCAGTTCTAATAGTTTTAGTATACTCCTTAGAGTTTTCTATACAATTTGACCCTGTCATCTTGAATAAAGACAAAAATTACTTCTTTCTTTCCAATATGTATGCCCTTTGTTTCCCAATCTTTTGCACTGGCATAGTTTTCCAGGTCAGTGTTAAATAAAAGTGATGAGAGTAGAAATATTTTCTTGTTCCTGATATCAGGGAGAAAGCATTCAGTCTTTCATCTCTCAGGCATAGTAGATTTATCGTATTCCTTCTTGGTTCTTTCCCCTTTCTACAGGCAAGTATCTACAACCTTTCCTGTATAAACTTATGGTACTCTACCACCCAGACTCTGCATCTACCCATGTGACTTACTTTGGCCAATGGGATTTTAAATAGTGTGATTCAAAAAGAGGTTGGAAAAAGTGGATATGCATTTCTACTTGCTCTCTTGCCCTCCCTTGTTTCAATAAAAACATGCCTGACCCAGCCTTGTAGAAATAAAACACACATGGAGCGGAGCCAAGTTGACCCAGTCATCCATGCCAAGTCCATCACAGATCAACTCCATCATCCAGTGACTTCCAGACATATGTGCAAGCCTAGCCCAAAACAGCCAAACCATGCAGTCAAGCTGCAGCTGACTGCAAGTTCATGAGCAAGCCCATATGAGATTGCCTGAGCCAGGTCAGAGCAGCTGAAGCTTGCAAACACATTTATTGCTCGATGCCATTGAAATTTTATGACTGTTTATTATGCAGAATTATTGTGGCACTAGATAACTGATACAGCAGATTAGACTCGGCCTGTGGAAATCCTATTTTACTCAATCCAAGAATAGCAATTAGTCATCTGAAATTCTTCCATACTCTCAAAGCATCCAATATGGCCCGAGTCTACAACTGTTTCAAAGGAAAAGGGGCACAGACTGTTAGCAGCTCAGCTTAAATGAATGTTTCATATTCAGAGGCTTCCTGCAATAATATTTACAGTGCCCTTGACAACAGCATTTATATGCATGTGGGGAGAGGGAGTACGTGGTTGGAGAGAACCACAGTTTCATAATACCAAATAAATTGGACCTATTGTTACATGCCAAGAGTGCTTGTCACCTGCCACATTTCTTTCTCCAGCTCCAAAAGCAGTCCCCCTTCCTTGTGCTCCATCACGAGAAAAGTCTTGGCAACGAAAATGCAACATTCCTCTTGCAGTTCCAATTTCACAGCTGAATGAGGAACAAGCATGAGCAGAGAATATCCTAAGAAAGGCAAGACAAGCGTGGCAGATGGGGGAGCCTTGTCATTGACTCTGCACCCTTCCTACTTTCCATGATCCTCCCACTTTGTACAACAACAACAAAAATTAAAAGTGGGCTTCAAGTCCTGACAAGGTAGGTACCAGTTACAATCTTTGACTTCCCCCAAATGACTAGATTCCAAGTAGGTAAAAACATGAGATCGGTGTTTCCCCCTGAATCTCAGATTTGTTTTTTGCTTTAAGGCTTGTTTGTAAAATAAGCCTTTCCTTCAGGTTTGTGCAGCTGGAGGAGACAGGGAAGAGAGGACAGTGCAAGTGACATCTGTCAGCTAGCAGCGATTAAGCAGAGACGTGTGGAGTTTCTGTGCTCTAAATGGTCCCGTTAAAGTGTTGATGAGCAGTGAAATGTCTGATTAAATTTTAAGCAGGGATAAATGGGCCAGCCCCACGATAGGACAAGGCTAATGAAGTATTAGACCGAACAAATTAAATGAACAATGTGTCAGTGCTAGGGAAGAAACAAGCTGGCACAAACAGGCCTCTTCTAGAGTGTAAACACAGCTTCCGCTATATCTTCACTAAGATTAGATCCTCTGCAAGTACCTCCTGAGCCCAAGAATAAGTCACTATGGTGGCAAATGCACCAGTTTAGAAATGAGGAGACTAGAGCTCCAGTTTGGGCTGACACCATCTAAGCAACCTAAGGCGAATCACATCGCTTCTTTGGGTCTCCACTGTCTCATGTGTGAAATAGGGGATTAGTTCACAGAGAGTCTTAAAGCTCTAAGAAATTGTGGTATAAATTTCTTAAATAATTTAAGAACCAAAATTTAATGTCTACACCAAAGTCAGAAAAAGTTGAAGCAGTGTTTCACAGAGTGTGTACTTCAAAGCCTTAGGCATCGTGGAGACAGCTGGGAGGGATGCGGCGGAGAGCCATGTGTCATGACTTGAGGACCTCACCCATCATCGAACCACAGGAGGTTTTAACAGGCAGTGATTCTGTTCACAAACAAATTCATTTTTCCTGATCTTCTGTTCTCACATTTCAGGGAAGCAGGCAAATTAAAGAGGACAGAGGAATAAGAATAGAAGAACAGAACAGTGAATTGTGCACTGATGGAACCTTACAGAGCAATTCATGTCCTCTATACATTGGGTCAAGAAAAGCAGAGACTGAGTGTCCCACAGTTTCTAATAAGACTTCGGAATTTGCAAAGGTGCTGAGATGTCATTATGGGATAAGGGAAATTCTGAAGATACTGTTGCTTCAAATCTTGTGGAACAGAAAAACACAAGTTCAGTGAATCAGGAAAACAATTGCAAGGGCAGAATTCTAGAGGGCGCCAAATCCAGATCTTATGTTTGGCATTTCTCATGCCCTCTTATTACCTGCAATTATGACTTCATGCCTTCCCCATTCTCTACATTTTCTATCTCTTTCAATCCTCTCTTTCACATTAATGGCCTTACCTCACATTTCATGAGAAAGTACAAGCTATTAACCATGAACTATCACACATATCACTACAGAATCTACGAATATGTCATCACCTTCACCTTTCTTCTGATAGGAGTCCCCCAAACTCCTATTAGAAGCCGTGGGTCCTCTTCTCCCTTGACTCATCAGTGATCTCACTACTGAAATTATTCTCTTTCTTATCTCATTTTTAGTATTTTGGGGTTTATTTTTATTTATTTTTTATTGAATTTATTGCAGTGACATTGGTTAAGAAAATTATATAGGTTTCAGGTGTACAGTTCTATAATGCATTATCTGTATATTGTATGTTCACCACCCAAAGTCAAGTCTCCTGCCATCGCCATTTATTTTCCCTTTACCTTCTCCTACCTCCCCCCACCTCCATTTTCCTCTGGTAGTCATCATACTGTTGTCTGTGTCTATGAGTTGTTTTTGTTTTTATGTAAGTTTTTTTTTTTTTGCTTAATTCCTTCATCTTTTCATCCAACCCTCCAACCCCTTCCCTCCGATGTCTGTCAGTCTGTTCTCTGTTTCTATGGGTCTGTTTCTATTTTGCTTATTGATTTATTTTGCTCAACAGATTCCACATATAAGTGAAATCATATGGTATTTGTCTTTCCCTGACTGGCTTACATCACTTAGCATAACATCCTCCAGGTCTATCCATGCTGTTGCAAAAGGTAGGATTTCCTTTTTTTAATGGCCAAGTGGTATTTCACTGTGTACCACAGCTTTTTAATTCATTCATCTACTGATGGACACTTGGGATGGACACTTGGGCTGCTTGCAAATCTTGACTATGGTAAATAATGTTGCAATGAACATAAAGGTGCATATATTCTTTCAAATTAGTGTTTTGATTTCTTTGGATATATTCTCAGAATTAGAATAACAGAATCATAAGGAAGTTCCACTTTAAAATTTTTAATTGAATTTATTGAGGTGATATAGGTTAAAAATATATAGGTTTGAAGTGCAAAAGTTTATAATACATCATCTGGATATTGTATTGTGTGTTCATCACCCCGAGTCAAGTCTCCTTCCTTCACTGTTTATGTCCTGTTTATCCTCTTCCCTATCCCCTTTCCTTCTGGTAATCACCATGTTGTTGTCTGTGTCTACGAGGGAGTTTTTTTGGCCTAATCTGTTTACTTTTTTTGAGGTAACTCCCCAGTGCCTGCACCAATCTCCATTCCCACCAACAGTGCATGAGGGTTTCTTTTTCTCAACATCCTCATGAACACTTGTCTGTTGATTTATTGATGATTCAACATGGCACTGGAAGTCTTAGCCACAGGATCAGACAAGAAGAAGAAATAAAAGGCATCTAAATGGAAAGGGAGACATAAAACTGTCATTTTTGCAGATAACATGATACTGTATATAGAGAATCCTAAAGTTTCCACCAAAAAACTACTAGAACTGGTAAACGAATTCAGGTAATATTTGACAAAGGAGGCAAGAACATTGGGGTGAAGATAATCTATTCAATAAATAGTGTTGGGAAAAATTGTACAGATACATATAAAAAAATGAAACTAGACCATCTCCCTACACCATACACAACAATAAACTCAAAATAGATTAAAGACTTCAATGTTAGACTTAAAACCATAAAAATCCTAAAAGACTTGACAGTGACCAGAGGGGAGAGGGAGGGAATTTCAGGGGAAAAGAGGAAGAGTTTATAGTAACAAGTATAAAGGACACATGGACAAAAACTAGGGGCGGGGAGTGGAAATGGGAGAGATTTGGGGAGGGCTGGGGGGTTGGCTGGGATGGGAGTAAAAGGCAGAAAACTACTTGAACAACAATTAAAATAAAAAAGTAATAAATAAATTTTAACAATCCTAAAAGAAAACATAGGATGCAAAATCTCAGAAATTTCTCACAGCAATACTTTTTCAGATAGGTCTCCTTGGGCAAAGAAAACAAATGAGACTCATCAAGCTAAAAGTTTTGCACAGCAAAGAAAACCATCAAAAATGAAAATGAGAGAACATATTTTCCAATGACATATCTGATAAGAGGTTAATATGCAAAATTTATAAGGAACTTGTACAACTCAATACCAAAAACACAAACAATGCAATTAAAAAATGAGAAAAAGACCTAAATAGACACTGCTCCAAAGAGTACATGCGGATGGACAATAGACATATGAAAAGGTGCTCAACATCACTAATTATGAGATAAATGAAAATTAAAACCACAATGCGCTATCACCTCACACCTGTAAGAATGCCTATCATCAATAAATCAGCAAACAACTAATCAAATGTTGGCAAGCATGTGGAGAAAAGGGAGCCCTTGTGCACTGTTGGTGGGAATGCAGACTGGTGTAGCCACCATGGCAAGCAGTATGGCGTCACCTCAAAAAATTAAAAATAGAACTGCCTCATGACCTAGTGATTCCACTTCTGAGAATTTATGTGAAGAAACCCAAAATGCTGATTTGAAAGAACATACTCACTCCTCTGTTCATTGTAGTGTTATTTAGCTACAATAGCCAAGATTTGGGAGCAACTCAAGTATCCATTCAATAGATGAATGAATAAAAAAGTTGTGGTACTTTTACATAGTGGAAATACTACTCAGACGTAAAAAAGGAAGAAAACCTTACCTCTTGCAACAGCATGGATGGACCTTTTGCAACAGCACGGATGGACCTGAAGAGCATTATACTAAGTGAAATAAGCTAGTCAGAGGAAGACAAGTACCATGTGATTTCACTCATACCTGGAACCTAATGAACAAAATGAACTAGCAAACAAAATAGAGACAGGCTCACAGAGAGCAGGCTGACAGCTGTTGGGGGTAGGGAAGTTGGGGTTCTGGGGAGTGGAGGAATTGAGCAAAAAAAGAAAAATGAGAGAAAAACTCATGGGCACAGAAAACAGTGCAGTAATTTCTGGGGGAAGGGGGTTGGAGAGAGGTGGAAGAAAACATGGGGGGGATAAATGGTGATGGAAAGACAGTGACTTGGGATGATGAACACACAGTATAGTTTACAGATGATGTGTTTTAGAATTATGCACCTGGAACCTATATAATTTTCTTAACCAGTGTCATGCTAATAAATTCAATAAAAAATAAAAATATTAATAAGTTAATATATATATATTTCTGATTTTGTACTTGGCATGCTAAATATTTTCAACTCCTTATGATGCAAAAGTGAATATATAGTCTACAAGTTATTCATTTTCTCACCCATATAGAAAAGTAGTCTTTTCTAATCAGTTAGTATTTATGTATGAATACCTATTATTGTAAGGTCCTGATTCTATTTTCGTAATGTCAGGTACTATTCTAGGAACTAGAGCATATATTCCATTTGGTTACATGAACAGCCCTCCCTATTTCACCAACACTCTATAGCAAATATCCTCAAGGTTTCCCTGATCATGAATTACCATGAAAATCACGCAAGAAAGGAACATAGAATGAGAAGCATGACTTCCAGTCCTGTCATCTATTCTCCTTTATGTACCTAGAGTTTAATGAGCCACGAGGCACATGGGCTGGTACCTAGAAATGGGACCAATGTAGGTCCCATCTTCACATGTCTGTTTTCAGCTATTTCGTCAGAGCCCTGGGCAAGTGTACTAGAAACCGTGTGGCCAGCCCCTACAATGTGGTAACAAGCAGTGTCATGGGTAACAAAGGAGCCCATTACTGCTTTACAGTACAGGAGACAGGTTAATCCTTTGTCAAATTCCTGTGCGCAGTGTCTTCTGCCTTGTTCCAATCACCCAGGAAGAGAAGGAACTTTCTCACCCACAGCCTTTCAATACCTGCTGACATGTATTTAGACATTGCTGGGTCTGTGAGCCTTAACCACACATGTTCAGAAATTCTCATGGAAAATAAAAGTAACAAATGCACATAGGGAACTGAGACCCAATATATTCTAGACACAGACAATACCCATTTAAAATCTAGAGGAAAAACTAAAATGGAAAGACAAAGATTATTTTTCAGCCAAAATATTTATTTAAGTCTAGAAATGAAGTAAGAGCTGAATAAAACTGGTCAAAGAACATACACCAACATCTTGATTTTTACTAGTGAGGAAGTTAATTCCCTAGAAAATGCAATGACTTGCCTAAGCTACTTCGTGACATAATCCCTAAGGAAGATATGGTCCGAAATATTGCCTTGTTTATCACTAAAAATTCAGATTCCATCATTTTGAATAGTTTTACTCATTCAACAAATAAGTTTTGAGTGTTTTCCATAATATAACCACACTAGGCACTCAGGATCCAGGGACTCAGTAGTGATGCTGATAAAAATAAAACCAAAAGCCAGTCTGGAAAGGAGATGGGCTTGTAGATTGATAATTAAAATGCAATGTGAATTGGGGGAAAGGCAGACAACTGTACTTAAACAACAATAAAATTTTTTAAAAGAAAAAGGACGAAAAAAGGCACTGTGATGGAAAGACATTCACTTAAGATAATGAACACACAATATAGTTTACAGATGATGTGTTGTGGAATCATGCACCCGAAACCTATATAATTTTCTTAACCAGTGCCACGCTAATAAATTCAATAAAAATGAAAATATTAATAAGTTAAAAATACATATGTTTCTGACTTTGTGGTCGGCATGCTAAACATTTCCAACTCCTTATAACGCAAAAGTGACTATGTAGTCTACAAGCTATTCATTTTCTCACCCATATAGAAAAGTAGTCTTTTCTAATCAGTATTTATGTACTAATACCTATTACTGTAAGGTATCAATACAAAACAAATGGAATCAGAACAAATGGAAACACAAAGATATGCGCTCCAAGGACTGCCAGTGGGACTCAGGGAGAACCTCCCAAAAGAGCGGCCCTTGAGCTCACTTGACAGAGAGCCCGAAGTTTCAACAGACAAAATGGGAAGAGTATGGGAGGCAGACAGAACATCACTTAAATGGGATAGAGTATTTGAGGAGCGACACAGAGTTTGCCCCATTTCTTGACAGCTGCTGACACACCACCTGATTAACAACCTCTTTATTTTTGGTTTCCATGGCATCTTGCTAAGTGTCCTCTTTCTCTGCTTAACTGTCGATGTTCCTAAAGGTTCCAAAAGTATCTGTCCTCGGCCTCTGTTCTTACTCTGCACACTCTGCCTGGACATGAATATGTATACATAAAATCTTCTGACACAAATAATGCCTTTTTATTGCAAAATATTTTATTACAAAATCACAAGCATGTAATTCTGTAACATAGTAATATACTCAAGGCCACATATGACATTCCAGGTAAAATATTCAAATTAAAACTATAAAGTATTACACCCATATTATTACCCTACCAACCACACTTAAGCAGGCATTACTTCTGCTAGACTCTGTATATATCTATATACGTGTGTGTGTGTGTGTGTGTACATTCTGCCATTAACTTTACCCAACAGATAACTGACTCTACACTTCTCACCAACCACCTTTAATAATAATAATAACAACAACAATAACAATCAGTTCTCTTATAGGGAGGAATAACTGAGACAGAAGAGAATGAATCTTTAATGAACTTTTCTAGTACTTTTTCCTATTAAGTGGTGAAGCAAATGCACCTCTTTAGAAACACAAGAAATGAGGAAAAAGTGTTTTCCACATCAGTCATCTTTAACCCAGAAAACTAGAAATGACATGAGAAAGTTGACGACCAAGGCAAACAACGTAATAGTCCACTACAGAGTTCAATTGCTAAGTAATATATGTGAGCTTCAGGGTACCCAAACCAGAACTTGAATCTTGACTCTTCCTCTTAGCAGCTGTGAGGCCTGGAGCAAGTCTGCCCTAGCATCTTACAAAAGTAGCTCAATGGATTTTAACAATATTTAGAGTTTCTGTAGAATAGTCTGATATCTAACAGGGACACATAAAATCACATGGATACCGTTCAAATGGGACAGTCACTTATCCTCCAGTGACTGACATAAAAGCAGGAGAAAGAAGGTTTCAGGTGAAGACTGGCCTCTGCCTGATCCTGCAGAGACATCTGAAGCGTGCATGGTTCCCAGAGTAGTCTCACTTTGAGGAAGGGGGCCAGGGCACTATATCACTGTATCAGTAATTCTTCGGACACAGGCATCCCCTGGAGAGAGTAAATGAGAACCAGGACTGGAGGGAGGCAATGAAGGGACCTGGGATACAATATTTAAGGAGGCACTCACTCTTACAGGCTGACTCAGTGCTTATTCCACTCTGATAATGAGGACCTTTCTAAATTTTGTTCTCTAGGTGCCTTGCTCATGTCACCATAGTCCAGGCCCTAAGTACCATCTCCTAGGTATTTACAGAAGAGGTGATTCCTGCTCACTAAGGGACGTTCTTAAAAGAAGGATGCCTGTTTGAGCCATTCACAGTCAATGTATCAACAGCTGGGATGCGGCCATACCAGTTCAATAATGGGGGTCTGGGTAAGGCACCAAGCATGTCTGTTACCTTCAACATCTTGCACTGTTCAAGGTAGCTTTTATTTTACATTAAGTTTATTCCATCTAGATACAGAGTCTTTTAGGATTCTGGTTTGTCACAATGTCTGAGGAAATCTATAAGCAGAGGAGTGACCAGTGGGATAAACTCTAGTTCCAACTACCAAATTTGGTTCTGAGCTGGTAACCAGTACTCATCACCCTCTACACAGAGATCTCCCTCACCTCTGCTGGTGGCTTGCCTGGAGAAAAGACCAGGAACCGTATCCCCAGGGATCTAAGCCTTTGTTTATCATGCCCTTATCAGACCACAGTTGCTATACCTGCCACTTACAGTTAAAACTTGGCATGGTAGTACCAACAATATGTCCAATATGTTCTTCTCTGTCCCAAGATATAGCAGAAGCTTTACCTCCTCATGGTAATCAA
>PVKM010048254.1:0-11253 GCA_004027735.1 Carollia perspicillata
CCCAATGCCCCAGCCAATCACTTCTGATTGATTGATTAGGAAGCAGGAGGAAAGAGGATCAATGAAAGAATCTGGGCCTGTTCTTATTCAAAGCTGAAAGTGTGGGGGGGGGGGATTGGCGATGGTCACTCTGGAATTGGGGGTGAGGACAGATGCAGGGAATCTGAAGGTTGGGAGGAGAGTTGTGGTGGGGCTGATAGAAGTGAGAAGGCAAAAATCAGTAGGAGTTTGGCATTAGGTTTTGGTCTCACTATCCCACTGGTGAGATATTTACCACCCCTTTGTTCCATCTTCAGAGAGGAGTCTTGGGTCCCTAGTACTCCCAGTGTCCAGGAGGGGGTGCTCTGTCCCCACATTTTCCCTTCCCTCACCCACCAGACCCAAGTTTCTTTCTTTGTTCATTCATTGGAAAATATTGAGCACGACTGTGTGCTAGACCCTGTGCACCAGACACTATGCCACAGACTGCAAAAAGGCAGGTATGGATGAGAGAGACAAACAGACAAACAAGGCCCCAGACTTTGTGGTACTTGCTAGGTAGGATTACAGTGAATAGTAAGTAATTATAGTGGTTTAATTCAAGGGAAAGGGATCAGACAAAGTCTTCCTGAAAAACTGACTTTTAAATCGAGAATTAACAGATGCCTAAATCTCGATCAGGTGACAAGGTGGAAAAGAGGTGAGGATGGGGTATGTAGGGGTTATGTAGGCAGAGGGAACAAAGTGCAAAAACAGGCAGGAAAGATCAAGGCCCCTTCAGAGGGAAGGAAAGGAGGCTGCCTATATCTGATTCAGCTTTGGTCAGAGATTTAACCATTTCTGTTGCGGGGCACACACTGCTGGAACTCTCAATCATCGAGGCTCAATTTTCTTTCTTTTTAATCTGCCCCCTTACCCCCTAGACATTTTTTCATTGCTTTTTATTTTATTTTATTTTTAGAGAGAGGGGACGGGAAGGAGAAAGAGAGGGAGAGAAACATCAATCTGTGGCTGCCTCTCACATGGCCCACAACCCAGGCATGTGCGCTGACTTGGAATCGAACCAGTGACCCTTTGGTTCACAGTCCGTGCTCAATCCACTGAGCTACACCAGCCAAGGCCTTTTTCATGGGTTTTTAAAGAGAGAGGAAGAGAGGGAAGGGGAAAGAGAGAGAGGGGTGGGGTGGAAAAATGTCAATGTGACAACTTGGGGATCGAACCTGCAACCCAGGTATGTGCCCTGACCAAGAATTGAACCCTCTTGGTCCAAGGGACAATGCTTTAACTAATTGAGCCACACTGGCCAGGGCTAAATTTTCTTGATAATTGCAATTTTTCAGAGAAGGGAAGGAGAGCCAGCAGGTCTCTGGGGCCTTTCTAGAGTAAACCAAACTTGGGAGGAAGAGTTACTGTTCATCGCTTTACTAAACGCAAAAATTTTTATCCAGGAGTGGCACAGAAGCAGATTTAGTTTAAACTCTAGGGCCCCACCTAAGGCTCTGTGGGGAGCCAAGGTCTGTGCTCACACATTTTTATGTGCAAAAATGAGATAATCACAGTTGGAAATTTGAAACATAAAATATCAACAACTAGTCTGTTAAAAAGTAACATAGAAGTATGCCAGACAATTAACTAATACAAATATGTTTTACGCCCATGGTATTTTTCAGCTTTTAAAACTTGTGATTTATCATGGCGTCTTTTCTCATTCTAAATAAACACTCATTTGGGGTATACCTTTTATATTTATGATCTTGTATTTCTTTTCTTAAAGAGAGCCTCCTAAACTGTGAGAGCTTCCGGCCCAATAGGACCTGGGTCTGCCCAAGTGGGATTCCAGAGCCCTGTCCACTGGTTCCAGACCTTAACCCGCCCATGGACACTTCCTCTGACTTTGATCAGTCTCTTCTACCCTGGGTGTGTGGCTCATGGGTAATGGAGACGCCAAGGGGAGGGAGGAGCCCTGTGGTTCCTGTGGAGAAGCATGTTGAGGGCTACAGAAAGTTGGAGCTGACCTTCCCCAACTCCCCCTTAGCTGGTCCCCAGAAGAGGAGCCACCTGGGACTATCCAGGGTATTTAGGCTGAAATAAGAGACTGTGTGGATGCTGCTGTCATTAGTTCATTATTGCACCATGTTGACCATCCAGCAGCTCTAGAGGGCTTTGGTGACTTTGATGTCTACTTCAGTAGTGTGTGTTAGTTTTGAGTCAGAAGCATCTCCGCAGACCCGTTCCTAGGCAGCGCGGCAAACAAGGGGAGAGGCTGCACTTGATTTGCTTAGGTATTTTGAGATGGAGGTTGTTGGTGGTGTATGAGAATGATTTCAATGATGTAATTTCTTAGGATAGATCAAGCCTGACAGAGGGATGCATCCCTATCAGGAACTGGGTAACACTGATCCACACGAAAGAGCCTTGGATCTGAAGCTTGGATATCCGAGTTCAAATCCTGCTTCATCACTAATTTCACAGCCTGAGTTCTTGAAACCCTGGTACCACATAAAGATGTGATGGACCTTCTCTTCCAAATGCTATGTAGAGTCAATGAGATAATTGATGGTAAATGTTCTCTTTTTTTATTTTACGATAAATTGCAAGAATTCCTGTGTACCGTTCACCCACATTCCCGAAATGTTACAATTTTACCTCATTTGTTATCATTCTCTCTCCCTTCTCTCTCCCTCTATATACATGTACTCAACTATTTCAGAGTAAATTGCTGACATTATGCCCATTTATTCCTAAATACCTGAGAGTGTGTTTCCTAAAAATTACAGGGGGAGAGAATGATAACAAATGCAATTATAGTTACAATGATCAAAATCAGGATGCTATAATACTACCTATAAATCATACTTGAATTTTTTCAATTGTCCTGCTAAGGTACTAATAATGTCATTTATTGTCCAGAATTATTCCAGAATCACTCATTATATTAAATTCTCTAAATTCTACTTCTTTAATATGAAATAGCTTCTGTTTTTTTCTTTTATGACCCTACATTTTAAAAAACAGCAGGCCAGTTATTTTGTCAACTGGCCTTCAGTTTGGGTCTTTCTGATGTTTCCTCAAAATTACATTCAAATTTTGCATTTATGGCAAGAACACCACAAAAGTGATACAACTTTCTCAGTACTTCCTATCAGGAGGTACATGATATTAATTTGTCCCATTACATCTTTAACGTGAACCACTTGGCTGAGGTGTCAGATTTCTTCACTGTAAAGTTATTTTCCTTTGTAACTAATAAGTATCTTGTAGGTGCATACACTGAAGTGGCATAAAAATCCTGTTTCTCACAAACTTTCACCCAGTAGTTTTAGCATCCATTGATTAATCCTTGCCTAAATCAATTATTATTTTGACTATCAAATAGTAATTTTCTAATTACATTATCTCCCTAAAGAAGAGCTTTCCTCTGTGTTTATTTATTTATATCAGAATAAACTCATGGAGTCCTCCTCATTTTTCTATGGGCTATAACCCATTACTATCAATTATTTTGATGTTTAAACCATCCCCAGCTGTACCAGTGGGAAGCCCTTCAAACTGGTTCCTGGGTCCTTGTGTCCTCTACTTTCTTTGAACACTTTCTTGCTTTATGGTACCTCAAACTCTTCCAGACTCCCCTATACTCTCCCAGCCCAACACTGAGATCGGCATCTCTTCAAGGAGTTAAGTGTTTTGTAAACCGAAAGTGATCTGCAGGGGCCGTGTTCCTTAGTGTTGAGCTTCAAGTGTGTAGAGTGCAGTATCTTGCTTCTTAAAAAGCCTTTGGCCTTAGAAAGAGCTGAGCTTGACCCAGCAGTCTGCTCACTGGCTTCGTGACCTTGGGTAATAAAAAATGGGAGCAACAGTGCCTGTCCCCACCCCTCCCCCAAGTTGTTGTGAGGATGGAAATGCCAGGAGGGCAAGGACCATTGTCCACTTCTGACTGCAGTCTCTTCAGCACCTAGCGAAGGCCAGCATGTTGTAGAGGCTTCATGACAGCCTTGAAGGAAGAAATGACCTGGGATGACAGATGTAAAGCATTGGCATTGTGCTTGGCACACCGCCAGCCTGCAGTGAGGGGTGGCCATTGTTATTTACTGAACGTGATCTGTTTTGTGGACTGTTGGTATATGCTCAGAGTTAGAGGTGATTGTTAGGAGTGTGCTGGTGATAGGTGAGCTAGAGGCCTCGGCCCTTTTTAGGGGAGGGAAGGGTTCCGATTGAACAAACACAAAAAACTGGCCTAAATATACTGCAAAGGAGGCCAAAGACAAGCAGTAAAGTCCAGAGGAAGTGGCAGCTGGAAATCGGCCAGCGGAAGGAGGACAGTGGAGCAGGATGGGAGCAGACAATAGGCAGGGGGCACTGATAGGGCAGACTTCTGGGAGATGGGAAGAAGCTTTATGCCAGACTTGAGAAGATAAGTGGACGAGGCTGCATTTTGGAGACCCTGCGTGAAACTCCGAATCTAATGCAAGACACAGAGCCCACCCTGTGAAGCCTCCAAATTCAAGGGGAGACCAGGGCACAACCATTGAGGAGCCCTTACTTAGATAGGATAAACACAGTAGCTGCTCTTAGAAATCCCATACCCTGATCTTCTCTCCACTAACCTTGCCCCCTCCTCCTTATTCTACTGCCCAATCCCCCTCCAAATCTGGATGTACCTTCAGACCCTTGGCTTGTCCCCCATGCGTCCAGGAAGCCTTATGATCTTGCAATGCGCTACATTTCATAAAAGCCGCCCTCCTTCACTCAGCCTCTGGGGGTTTCCGGGAAACAGGGTGGTGGTAAGAGTGGCCACCATGCTCCCCTCAGAGGTTATTTTGGAAGGCGATACCTTCCCCCTGCTTACCACAGCCCCCTCTAAAAGCCTCCCCCCACCTCCTGACACCAACCACTGCTGACAGCCGATAGGGGGAAACCACACGACCAGAAGTTGAGCCAGCTTGCTCAGGAGAAGCCAGCAGTAGAAAGTGGTGGGGAACAAGGCCCCTGCTTGGCACACCCAACTGGGTACAATGGAGAGGGTTCAGGATCAGCAGGCTTTGATGCCACAAAAGCAGCCACATTGCCCTAGAATCCTCTGCCTAAGAGTCTGTCTCTAGGCAGAGACAAACTAGGGAGGGCACTGAATGGCAGGTTCCCAGAGACACATGAGAGCCCTTCTTTCTTGCACCCATTTTAAGGTATGGAAACCAAGAAAGTGACTTGGAGAAGCTCCCAGAGCAAGTTAGTTGACAAAATTGGGCTAGAATCCCAGTCTCCCAGTTCTGCCCTATGTCTTCCCACAATCCCAATTTTCCCTTGTCCAGGAATCCATGGAATCCATAACTTCCCAAAATATTTCCTGAGACTTCACAAAATATTCTAGAAACACAATTTCTAATAAAATGTATTGGAAAATACATGTATGATAAAAAACAAATACATTTCTATGATTGGTCTTATTATGGCATGTTTATTATCTTTAATAAATGATATGCCATGCCCAAGTGTTGTGTGTGCCCCAACTCTAATGGCTGAAATCCATCACCGCATTGTCTCCGAGGCCACACTTTCCATGGCTTACTCCCAGGCAGTGGCTGAGCAGGCAAGGACTGAAACACAGGGCCATCCCAGGAGGTGAGGGAGTCCTCTGATGGGCAGTTTTGGAGGAAGGAATTCCCATTGGCTCTGCTGAAGCTTTCTTAGGATTGCAGAGTCTAAGACATTCCCTGACTAACCCACGTTCCTTCCTCTGTCCTCCATGGGGTCACACCTACACCATGATCTGCCCGAATTCCTAGCTTCTTCTGGGTCCATGCCCATTTTCCCTCACAGGTATTTTCCCCGATAAATCCCTCCAACACCTCATCCCTTTTGGACTTTTGCTCCTCAGAGGACATGAACTAACACATCAAGAATTCCTACAGGGTTCATGAGCTATTCTTCAATGTATAAATGCGTTGTTTTATTTCAACAGGTAGTTTGTCAGTTTCCTGTTACTGCATTTACCAATCATATATGGAGCTGCATTCAAGATATTTGAAAATTTTACTATGTCTTGCAACTTATCTTATGACTTCAGCATGTGATACTCAGTGTTTATTGTCTATTCAAAATAATCAGGTTTTGATCATTTCTTGTAGCAGTTAATCTGTGACACCTCTGTTGTTTTGTGAGAAGCTGAGCTGTCTCCTTTAATCTAGAGGTCATGATCTTCTGGTAGCGTCCTGCTAATATATTCTTACTTTATAAGGGTTCCATGGGAAATGTGTTTGAAAAGGGCTGGCCTGAATCCATCTTAAACATGCATACCTTCTTAGCTCCTGACACTGCTCAAGGCAAAAAGGCTTTAGGCAGCTCCTTTTTGCTGAGGGCAGAATAAAGTTTGGTATTGCCAGAATCCACAAGGAACGAGTCTTCCAGAATTGGTGTCTGCCCATCCTGACCAGAGAGGAGGACCTTCAGTTTTGCAAGCCACTTCTTGTTGACCCCTTTGGCATCCTTTGATGTGATGATGTTGTTGCATGGCTTGAGGGTTTTGATCAAGATGAAAATATTTTCATGTTAATGCAAAAGATTTTTACTATGAATGGTGGTTCAAACTTTTCTCGTACACTTTCCAAGGTGTTTTTACAAGTTGCTTGTTTGGTTCTTAAAATGACTCTGGGATTCTTAGAGCATAGGCTCTGGAGTTAGGCCTGGGCTTAAATTCTACCTTGTTATGTGACCCAGGGCAAACCATTTAAAATCTCTGAGCCTTATTTCCTTTTCTATAAAATAGAGATGGTACCTCCTCTGGAAGGATGCAGTGAGGTCGTGTGCATTTTAGTGGTGAGCTGGGCAGAGGCTGCATCAGACAATACCCCAGAGGCTAAACCATGGGGTCTGAAGTATTTTGAGGGCTTAGTGACATGGTGAAGTTACCTTCCCTGCCACGGTCCAGACAGAAGAAGCCCTCCTGTTCTGTGCTCCCTCAACACTTTGTGTCTTAAAGCTTATTATTGTTATATCTTATTGGGGTCTTTTCTACTCAGACTGGGAAATTTTGGGTGGCCAGAGCAGGTGTGGAGTCTACTGAGGTTCAGACACTGTAGGCTGGCATGGGTCCCAGAAGCCCGTGTGTGTGAGAATGGAGGAGCCCCCAGGAGGATGAAATGTTAGTGATGCTGAGCCAGAGCCACTAGGTCTGGTTGGTCAGCAAGCCTACTTATCAGAGTCAAAGGAGTGGCTACCATGAAGGGCTCTGATATATGGGAGAGTAAGATGCACCATTTTCTTTTTTTTAAATCCTCACCTGAGGATATGTTTATTGAATTTTAGAGAGAGAGGGAAGGAGAGAGAGAGAGACATTGATGTGATAGAGAAACATTGATCAGTTGCCTCCCATACCCATCCAAATGGGGACCAAACTTTCAACCTGGGAATCGAACCTGCAACCTTTTGGTGTATGGGATGACACCTCAGCCAATTGAGCCACCTTGCCAGAGCGAGACATGCCATTTCTGCTCCCTCTGCTGACAAAGTGGGACCCAGGGGATGAGTGGATAATCTTCCTGTCACAAAGAGCAGAACATGGTTTTGGTGTGGTGGGTGTGACTTGCTGGTTCAGTGCTTGGGGAGCCCCAGGAGGCACATTGCTTGGCTTCCCGTGGAGGTAGATGGGGGCATTACTCAGGTGGCATGTTTGGGAGCCTGAAATGCCATCACCAGAACCTCCCAGAAATAATCCTCCTAAGAGCACCCATTCATCCAGCCCTTACTCTGGGTGAGGTGCTGAGTTAAGCACTTTGTATGCACAGTGTGCTACAACCTTCATAACAACCCAAGACCTGGGCCTATTCTTATTCCTATTTAGTAGTTAAGGAAACTGAAACTAAGGCATGTTACAGGATTTGCCAAAGTGCAAGTAAGTGGCAGAGATAGGAATGGAACTCAGCGTGGTTGAGTTTGGGGCCCTGGGCTACAACCAAAATAGTCAACTACCATTGGAGAAATAGCTAGGAGATTTCAAGGCTGGGTTGGAGTGAAATTTCAGTCATTTCTATCAGTATACCCTCACTTATTCCCAAGCCTGGTGAAGTTGGGTGTTTCGGTTACATTTGCACCCTGTCTATGCTAGGCACCTACCTGGCATCTGGAATTGTCTGTTGTGTGACAGAGTTATGGCAGCAGGAGAAGTTCTGAGTCAGAACTGTGGGTCTTTCTGGTACCTAGCATCCTTGATTCTGGCCTTGGAAGTGCCTTCTGACCAGGGCTCTGAGATCCTCCTGGCCCCAACATGAACACAGCATCTTAGCATTACAGCATCACAGCTGTGTTCCTGTATCCTTTGCTCCTTTGTAGATGAGCAAAGATGGTAATAAGCTCAACAGACTTGGCTCATGATTCAGCTCTGCCACTTATGGCTATGTGGCCTCCTACAATTAGTCTTTTTGCATTTCATTTTTTATCTGTAAAACAGGAGGAAGAATATTCACTTTCTAGAGTTGTGGTGAGGAATAAATGAGGGAATAGATGTCTAGCCACTTAACTTGCAGAAATCTTTAATAATAGAAAAGTTCCAATTCTTCTCCTCTTCCTCATTATTATCACTATTATTTTGCATGCCTTCTCAATCTCATGGCTTCTACGGGTTGCTGAGGGAGATTCTGGGTCCCCTCCCTGAATATGAAGGTTGAGACACACAGCTCAGTTAAGCACCTGCAGACTGTACTGTCTGTTCTTGAGGGCAGAGCTGCCTTCTGGTTCTGCAGCAGGAAGGCCAGTTGGGGTTGGGCCTCAAAGCCAGGTACCTGAGTTATCTTCTCAACAAGGCCATCAATTTGGCAGGGGACCATGGGTCAATCACTTTCATTCTCTAAAGATCACTTTCCCCATTGGTCAGCAGAGAGAGTTGTATCTGCCTTGCTCATCCCACTGGGCTGTTGGGAGATAAACAGGCCACAGGAATATGAACGTCTTTGTAAGGGGTCAAGCCCTGTAAGGGGTTATTGTGTCTCTGTGTCTCTTGAAAGAAGAGCAAGAAGTGTAGGAACCCAGAGGAGCCAAGCTGTCTCCTGCCTCCACACCTCTGACTAGAACTCTTCCTCTTCTTTGCCTGCTTCACTTATTCATTCATTCATTCATTCATTCACTCAGCACCTACTATGTACCAGGTAGGCTTTTAGGTGCTGAGAGTACAGCAGTGAACAAAGCAAAAATTTCTGCCTTCATGGTATTTCCATCCTAATAGCGTGTGTGACAAAGACACTAAAGTAGTATGTGTCAATGAATCATACCAGGCACCCCCACCCCCACCCCCAGAAAACTTTCCATGACACCTTTGCCCCTACTCTCTCTCCCCAAGTTAGACACTCCCCTCTGGTTCCTGTAGCTCAGTGATCACACTGGTCTGTAATATCGAACTTGTCTGTTTCATCACAGCCTGTGGGCCCCTCAGGGGCAAGGATGTTGTCTCCACCTTTGTATCATTGGCACTAAGCACAGGGCCTGAAACCTGTTTGAGACTTAAGACACATTTGTTTGACAAGCGAATGAATGAAATGAAATGAGTGATTTAGACTATAGACTTCCAGTTGTTGACTCATTTGTTCCAACAGGTTTTGACAGGCAGCATCTATGTGTGTGAGAGTGTGTGGGGGTGTGGATGGGTGTGGATGTTGACAAAAATAAAGCTCTGTCTCTGCCCTGAAGGACACTATAACCTGAAAGGAAATGGCAGGAGAGGGGCCAGGAAGAGGCAACAACTATCTATTGAACAGGAATCAGGCTCTGCGTAAATCCCTTATAAGGGTTACCTCTCTATCTCTCCAGCAAGGTAAGTATTAGTAACCCTGTTTAACAGGTGAAGAAAGAGGTTCATAGAGGCTACATCACATGCCAAAGTCACACAGGCTGTGACTGATGTAGGTTTGAGATTAGTTCAGGTCTCCTACTTTTCCCATTATAATCATAACATAAAGCAGGACATGCTGTGCACCTGAGGAGCTGTCGGTCTGAACTGAGGGCTGCTGACCCTCAGAGGTGGGAGAGTTTGCTGAACTGGGGTTTGGTGTTAAGAGGTTTTTAGGAGGAGGAAGTTGCCCACTGAAACTTAAAGGTGGGGTGGTTGGTAGGATGGGCATTAGGGGCCTCACTTAGGGTGTGAAAGTCCAGAAGCCCTGGGGAGGGTGTCCTTGGAAAGCTCTGAGGTTGGCTGATGGGCAGGAGAGGGTGGAGTAACGACCTACCTGGGCTCCCTGCTGGAGCACACACTCCTTTAAGAAGGCTCTAGGCCCATCTCCCTTCTACAAGGCACCAAACTCACTGTTTGTTCTTGGTCAAGTCAGCTAAATGAATAGGTCTTTCCTGATTCTTTGGATGAGCAGTCAGGGTCGTAATCTAATCCAGATCCTAGCAAAGGGCCTCTTGTTTTTCCAAATTCTCTTTGTGATATCCAATGTGCCCCAGTTTTCTGAGGTGGTGTCCTTGCCCACTGAGAATTCCAACAGGCTGCTTATTGAGATAATTTCTCATTGAAATGATGCCAACTCCTTTCTCCAAGGTGAATGGGATCTGGATCGTGTGCTAAAAGTAACAGATTTGTGATAAAAAGGTTCACACACTGGACTCAGACACAAATAACTTCACATCCATTCTCTGCCTTTGTGACTCGCTGATCTTAAGCCAAGTCCTTATCTTTCTAAGCCTCAGTCTTCTCATCTGTAAAAGAGATCTACTGGTACCTAGACTGTCCAAGTCTGGTGGTGTTTCCCTTGCCCTCCTCTCTCACAGCTGACATAATTAATTCTTACTACTTGGCTCTGACTTTTAAGGAATCAGAGATAGGGAAGATCAGGGCCTCCTGCTGGGAGAAGGAGGATGCTAACTGAGTTTGTTTGGTGCCCTACAGGCATACAAGTTGTAATGACTCCTGATAAAATAACAAAAAATAGCTTCAGTTCATGCAACTATTGTCAAGTAGTATACTAGGTACTTAAAATACTTCATATTTAATCCTCAGTAAAGTATTCTTGCTTCCATTGTAGAGATGAGGAAACAAAGGGTCAGAGTGATTACATCTTCATGCAATACCATTTGGGTGAAGCAGGTATATTCATCAGGATACAGCTGCAGATAACAAAAACTGCTATCACGGAGTGGAAAGAGATGTAATATTGGTCATTAAGCACTTCCGAAATAAGTGGAAGGGACAGGGAGCTGGTTCTAGACTACGTCTCCAGGAATAAGTCCAGAACAACTCCATGGAACTGACCAGCCAGGGAAGCTGCTCTCTTTGCTACACTCAGAAAGGTA
>PVKM010048255.1:0-11245 GCA_004027735.1 Carollia perspicillata
TCCCCTCTGCTGCCTTCCACAAGCAAACTGGGGCCCCCCGGCGCTGGTTCCCAGGTAAGCAGGCCTATGCACACTCCGGGACCTTGCGGGTCTCCCCAGTGACCTCTCCTGTGAGTCTGGGAGCCTCTCCTGGCACCTTTTCAATCGGTGTTTTTAGGCTTTATTGCCCATTGCTGGGGTCCTGCGCTGTGCGGTCCGTCTCGCTGCCCGCTCTCGCCTAGTTTATCTGCACGCGAATGTGTGTCCACAGTTGGCCAACTGCCCTGCGTGCCTTACGTGCTCTGCTCGTCTCCTGCCGTCTCCTCCCCGCGTCTGGGGTCTGCAAGCTCCACGCCACCTATGCTGCCCGGCGCTCCCAAGCCTGGCAGCCCCCACGTTTTCCTGCCGCTTTCCCTCTCCGCCGCCTGCTGACTCTGCCCCTCTTACCGGTCTAGTTGAATGGTTGTCGACTCCCGTAGTTCAATTTTCTGTGTTCTGGTTGTGTTATTGTTTATAAATATTTGTTGTCCTTAATCTTGGTTGTGAGAGGAGGTACAGTGTTTTCACCTACGCCTCCATCTTGGCCGGAAGTCAAAGACGCTTTCTTTTTATTTTATTGTCTTTAAAAGGAAATTCACTGTGTCAGTACAAGTAGTAATAGTGTATTATGGAATTTATACCACACAGAATTAAAATGCATGATGACAAGAGCACAAAGGTGAGGAGAGGACATTGAGGTACACTGTTGGAAGGTTCTGGAACCATGTACCAAGTGGGAGATTCTTTCAAGGTAGACTATAATACATTTAGTATGTATATTATAAACCCTAGAGCAACCACTGTAAGGAGGAGTCATAACTAACGAGCCGATAGTGGAGATAAAATGGATTAATAGAAATAATAATAAGAAGAAGGCAGGGGGAAAAAGAATAAAGACTAAATAGGACAAATCAAAAATGAAAAGCAAGATGTTCAGATTCAGTCAAACCATATCGATAGTTAAATATAAACCGTCTAAACCAGGGGCATAAATTATGGCTCTCAGCTCAGATCTAGCCTGCAGTCTGTTTTTCTACAGTAGGTTTGATTGGAATCGAATTATTATGTATACATATGATACTAATATATGCTATATATCTCTTATATCTCAATTTTAGACACAGAAAAATAAGAAAAAAACAAAACAAAATGAAGAAGCATCCAGGTCAGTTTCAGTCAACTTTCAATTGTGAAAAATAATGAAATTGTTTGTTTTTTTAAATCTTCACCCCAAAACATTTTTTATTGTATTTCTAGAGAGAGAGGAAGGGAGAGAGAGAAACATCAACGTGAGAGAGAAGTGTTATTTGGTTGCCTGCGGTATGCACCCTGACCAGGGATCAAACCTGCAACTTTTGGTTACGATATGACACTCCAACCACACTGGCTTGGGCTGAAATAGTTGTTTTAAGTTAAAAAAAAAAAAGTTTAACTGGAACACAGGCATACCCATTAATTTATGTGTGGTCCATGGCTTCTTTCTTACTACAGTGGAGGACCTGAGCATACAACAGAGGCTGGGTGACTTGCAAAGCCTAAAATATTTACTCTCTGTTTCTTTACAGAAGAATTTTGCCAACTTCTAATATAAACACCCGAGTTTAAAGGCAAAGACCGTCAGATTGGATAAAGAAAAAAACAAGTATTTGCCCTGGCTGGTGTGGCTCAGTGGATTGAGTGCTGGCCTGGGAGTCCAAGGGTTACTGGTCTGATTCCCACTCAGGACACATGCCTGGGTTGGGGGCCAGGTCCCCAGTAGGGGGCACACGAGAGGCAACCAACACTGATGCTTCTCTTCCTCTCTTTCTCCCTGCCTTCCCCTCTTTCTAAAAATAAAATAAATAAAAATCTTAAAAAAAAGAAAAAACTGAATATTTGTTATGTATAAGACATATACTTTAAACATAAAAGTACTGATTGGTTTAAAGTAAATGAAAGTTAAGAGCTATGGACACTCAATGAAAGAGAGCCGGATGAGGGAAAGTCTGCTCACCGAACAGGAAAAGTGGATACACACATGAAATGATGAGGTTGACCCTTACCCTAAGTACAAAAATGAACTCACAGTGGATCAAAAACCTAACTGGAAGAGATAAAACTATAAAACTCTTAGAAGAAAGCCTCATGATATTGGAATGGGCAATTATTTCTCTTTTTGGCAATTATCAAGGCAATTTATAAATATGATCTCTCAAGAAAATCTCATGGTCCAGTGCAAATCAGAAAAACAATGACAACATTCAAATACCTCTATATTCCCAAAGAGCAATAATCTCCTAATTCTTGCATCTATGGCTCATTTATCTCAGAGCTCTGCAGTCATCAGCTGGGCCTCCCCCCATACACTTTGCTTCCTCCTGATTGTTTTATGAAATCTAGTGTTTTATTAGTTGCTTTTGCTCACAACCCTCTCAGCTCACCAAATACTACTTTTTTAAAAATGCGTGTGAGTTTCTTACCCAAAGCCCAGAACTAAGTGGAGAGATGACAAGCACCTTGACACTGTGTATCAACATGAAATCTCTATGATTACATTACACATCCCTTGGATTTTAAGTCTAAGGTACCACTTTCGATACAGCCCATAGGAAGTCTGGCGAGGTAGGAAACTGAAATCATGTGGCTCGTATAAAGAATACATAATGGTTGAAATTGGGCAATTCATTATACTACTGCCCCAGGGACTTGACTCTTCGGTTCTGGGACACAGCAAATCGTTTGTCTGGAAATACGGGACTGACCTGAGGGGAAAGGCCAATGACAATGGTGGGGTTCATGGGGTTGGAGGGCCCACATAGAAGCACACAACTGTCTGTAAAGCTGGAAAATCCACGTCTGGTGCCGGAGAGGCAGCAGGCAGAGCTGCTGTCTGTTTGAAAGAAAGAGTGCAGGGCTCAGGGGAAGAGGCCGAGGTCTGTGAAGGGCGCTGCTGGGATCTGACGCGGCTGCAAGGAAGGAGATGCTCAGCCCTCAACTCCCCTGTCAACTGGCACCGGAAGTTCAGTGCAAAAGGTCCCAATCACCAGGCCATCAGGAGTATCTGCTGGTCAGACCAAATGTCCGTTTCCAACTGTGTGCAAGTACATCACTTATTTATACACTTTCATGGCAAACCCACCCAAAACAGAAATTTGGAAATCACGTTAACAATCCTAACAGACCTATGTGAGTAGTGAATGTTATTCGCAAACAGAAGATTGACCGGTGTGGGAGCTGCAGGTCTCAAATTTCTTTAGCAAATACCCTTTCAAAGCACCTAAGTACCAATGCACTGCTATAGTTTCGAAGGGCTGGAACACCGTCTTTCCTAGTCCAAAATAATTTGTCTTATTTATCCCATCACCTGTGTGTGCCAACCAATGGTGACTCTATCAGAGTTTACGTTCCCCCGTTACCACTGCACTTAGCATCTGTCCCAGGACTTCAGTTAATTGCGCACTGGGCTACAAGTGTGGAAGTAAGATTTTAATAAAAGAAAAGCCAATCACATATCTTTAAAAAAAAAAATAAAGGTTGTTTGGTTTCATCATTTTGTTTTCCAATCCTTAAACAAGATCACATTACAACACAACTTACCTAGAGAGATCAGATATGTCCCAGAACAAACTACGTGTCTGGAATGTCACGGGCACCTTCAGGACAACCCGATTCACATCAGGAACGTACGAGCAGCAACAACGTCATCGTGGCTTTCTAAGAATCACAGCAGCAGGAAAGGCTATTGAGAGTCACCTTCCGTACAGTGTGACTCCTTGCCTCCAGGCCTTGTAGACTAGTGGTGGGCTGCTACCATGTCTGCAACAGCTGGTGTGTCGGCAAGGTGGGCCTGGCAGTAGGAGGGACCCCCCCACCCCCCTCTCCGCCCACTACAATGAGACGGTGGAAAGCCACCAGCTGATGGGTCCCAGCTTGCTTCCTCCATCTTGCAGGGCAGTTGTCAACCCAGACCTGCACTCGGGCCTGGGTGAGCTTTGCCCTCTGCGCCAGCTCCTCCCTGGTGTAAATATCAGCCTAGTGGGTCCTCTCAAAAGCGTGCTCCAGTCCTCCAAGCTGCCCTGCTGTGACGGTGGTTAGGCTCCTCTGCGGTCTCCTCTTCGGTGGCGAATGGGGTTCAGAGTCTATGTCAGAGCTTTCGTCCACTGGGGTGCTGGGGTTTCAGTGAAGAAAAACCAGAGCAGGCTGTCCTGAAACTTGTAAAGTTACAAAGGTTGTATCAGCTTGGCTTTGTAGAAAACCTAAGGCAGCCTCCGCGGAGCTTGCCGCCGCTGCTCTGAAGAGCCAGCCCAGCGTGAGGGTATGTCAACTAAAGAGACTTAAAGGGGAAGAAAACGCGATCTAAACAAACCTCTGGGAGCAGACTTTCCCGCTGGGCAACTGTTTCTTAAATGCAACACCGAAGCTCAAAAGATAATAGATTGGACTTCATCAAAATTAAAAACGTTTGTGTTTTGAGGGACACCGTCAGGAGAGTGAAAAGATAACCCGAAGAATGGGGGGAAATATTTGCAAATCACATATCTGCTAGGGAACCGATATCAAGACTATCCATAGAACTAAAACTCAACAACCGCGAAAAACTTCATTTAAAAAAGTTGCAAAGGACTCGAAGAGCCATTTTTCCGAAGAAGATACACAAATGGCCAATAAGCCCATGAACAGATACTCATTAGAGAAATGCCAATCGAAACATCAATGAATTCCCACTTTATACACAGTAGGACGGCCGTTATGTGAAAACAGCAACAGCCACCACCAGAAATAAAAGTACTTCCGGAGATGTGGACAAATTGGAACCTCTGTGCATTGCTGGTAGGAACGTAAATGGTGCTGATGCTCGGGAGAACAGTGTAGTGGTTCCTCAAAACACACACACATAGAGTTACCACTCCTAGATATACCAGCATATCCATGAAAACTGAAAACAGGGACTCACGCGGATACTTGGGTACCAATATTCACAGCAGCATCATTCACACTAGCTGAAAGGTAGGCATAACCCCAGTGTTCACCAGCTGATGAAGGAATAAACAAAATATGGTCTGTACATACTTAGAAGTGTTTAAAGGGGTAAACTCTGTGTTATGTATATTTTACCACAATAGAAAAAAAACAAGCAAAAGCTGGACTGGCTATATTAATATTAGACAAAGTAGACTTTCGAACTCTTCAGTGATTCTCCATAGTCTTACGGTCAAAATTTGTATTCATTAGCATGACGCGCAAAACTTTCGTGACTGTGTTCTCCGCCTACCGTTCCTGTTCAGTCTCGCCACACACACATGGCAAGTGCGCGGGCCGCTCTGAAGGACAGAGCGGGATGCCCGGTTGTCTCTTGCCTCTGCGTCTCTGTGCCTGCTGTTCTTTCTGGGAGGGAAGCCGTCTTCCCACCCTTCACCTGGCTGCCTTCTACTCACCCTTCGAGGTAAAGATGGAAATCACCTCGTTTCGGGAGCCTTGCCTAACTAACTCCCACCCCACCCCAGACTTCTGCAGGTGTTTTTTTTTTTCTCTCTAAATGTGTCCATAGCACCCTGTGTCCACCACGCTGTGCGGTGGTGATGGTTGGTTTCCTCCCCCGTTTCATTCACCACCGTATCTCACTCTCTATGTTCCTAGCGCCTAGTATGGTGCCTGGCGTATGGTATGCACCAGTAAATGTTCGTCCAATGAATCAAATTCTATGACAGTGCCCATGAAGGCATACGGGAGACCAAAATAATGGAAATCTCCCCCTTTATCACACTGGCCATTCCAACTATTTCCCTGCCCCTGCTGTCTAGTGTAGCAGAACATAGGGTGTAATGGTGAGGTATCCCTCCAACTGGTAGACAAATATTACCTGCGATCGTGCACCTAGTGAGATCTACACACAGTGGATGTGATTAAACGTCTGTAAATGTCATCCGAGGAAACAGGATGTAGCAGTGCCTGGAAATGTAATCGGGGCATGACGGAATGTGGAGGGCGGCTGTAACCAAATCGATGGCCTTCACAGCTGAAGACAGAATCTGTGAGCAGAAGGGGGGGCTGGTCTGCAGGGAGTGCTGGAAAGGGGAGCCAAGGAACAAACATTTGTCATTCTGTCTCCAGGTCTGTCGAGGGAGAGAGCTGTTTTTTTGACCATGGACACAAATATGCAGTCCACCCTATATCCCTATGGATGCCACAGAGCTCATCCAACTCCCTCCCTTTGTTCTCATTTCGTGCTCACAAACAACCTCTTGATTATGATTTGGCTTTCCATGTAGATTTTCCAACAGGAGAGAATGCGCTGACCAGTCAACATGAACATCTGGTCCATTTGGCAGGGAGTGTCCTCTTTGTATATGAATACATCGGTGTTCTGGTTTATGCATCAGTCAGTTCGTGCACCCCAGGGGCTGCTGAGGGGCTCACTCTCCCCGCTCTCCCCGAGCCTGCCCTGAGGTTCTCATCCCCTTTGTTCGCACCCTCCCTCGGCAGGGGCTGAGGACAAAGAATCAGGAGTCCGCCAGAACGCCCCCAGATTTGAGCCCGTGTGGCTGTGGACTTAAATCTCCCTCGTAGAGAAAAAGGGCACGGACGCCCAGCGGTGCTGCCCTGCAGGTCCTTCCTCAGGACCTACACTCCTTTTCAGAAATCTAGTCTCTACTCCTGATGTAGCTCTTGTCTTCCCATGCCGTGATTCCTGGCTGACCTGTGTATTTACCTCCGCAATCTCGTCCAAAGGTCAGGCAATAGGAATGTTACTTTCAGAGAACAAGGCAGGAGTCGCGATGCGTCTGACAAAGGCTTGATTTCAATTAGAGTAGGAGGAGGGGACCAGCATGTACCTGGTTGAGTTAGTCTTGTTAACATGGTTGCTTAGACGATTTTTGTAGGTTCTAAGCGCTCGACTAATGGTTTTAGTGGTCCTATGAGTATTCTGTGGGGTGCCTTGTCTTAATGGGCTGTTTAGGAGTTCTAGAAAAAATCAGGGGCTAAGTTAATGAGAATGGGTCAATCCTGGGCTGCAAAAAAAAAAAAAAAAAATGCTGAAAGGAAGATCCATAGAAAGTAGAGAGAAAGAAGATGAGGTTGGTGAGCCCTACTTTAATTTTTAAAAAACCCTGAACATTTGTAATTAAACAAATGGAATTTTTTATCCTCCCTTTTTAGTGGAAACTGTATTTCGGGGGCAGCAACTAGCCCTGGTTGACGAGGAAGAGCTCTGCCAGAAGAATGCCCGCAGAGAGAGGCAGAAAAGAATTCTACAACGAAGAAAACCATCATTTGGAAACGGAGGGAAGTAGTTCTCCAGACAAGGTGCTTCAGTGGGTTTAAAAGCTGTCTGGTGAGTGGTGCTCGGGGAGTGCCATTCGTCAGGCAGTAGTGCCAAAGCAGCACATCCCAGGTAGCTTTCCAGGGGTGAGCTGGACGCCGGCGCAGGCCAGGCTGCTGTCCCACGTCCTGGGATCCCTCTTAGTCTTACTGAGAGCGAGTCAACCCGACATTATGTGTCCCCTGTTGTGACCCAATTTAATATATACGGTGTAACCTATGACACGCTCTAGCCAAGTATATTTAACTCGAATACATATTCAATAGTTTAGACATTTTGTTTGAGGGGAAAAACAAGAGATAGAGGAGCAAGTTGAACAGTATCACGAGGAAGCAACCAAATCCATAGGGTAGCATATTCTGCAAGACAGCTGACCTGGCTTCTTTGAAAGTCAGTATTATGGAAAGGGAAAAACAAACGAAAGAAAAGCAGGTTCATAGACATGGAGACCAAAGGGATGGTTGCCAGTGAAGAGGGGGAGGGGGGATGAAAGGGTGAAGGGGGCTATAGTCAGTAATACTCTGTAGGTGAGTGTGCACGGTGACAGATGGTTACTAGCACTGGTGGAGCGATCACCTTGCAAGGTATAAAAGTGTTCCTCACTGTATTGTACACCCGGAAGTAATATAACTGATGTAAGGCTGTATACCAACTATGCTTGAATTAAAAATGAGACTCAAGGGACCTGAAAACAAGGTGTTTCCTCGGGTTGCCATGGTGATCACATCGAGATATGTGAGTGTCAAGTCACTAAGTTAGTTGTACATCGGAAACCACTATAATATTGTATGTCAGCTACACGCCAATGTTTGAAAAAGAAAGAAAAAACAAGCAATAAAAACTCCAACAACAGTGGAAAACAAGATGTAATGTATGATCCTGGGTCAGATATTGATTTGGGCGAAAAAAGTATAAAAAACATTTTTAAACAAATGGGGACATTTGAATGTGGACTGCGTATTAGATGCAATGAAACTTATAGAAATGGTAACATGACTCAGAAATAAAGTTGCAAAGAGTAAGTTTAGTAATACATCGTTTTGGTTAAGACATGACATATATATAAACACAGAGAGATCTAAAAGGGTATTAATGTGAGTATTACCAGTGGTACATCTTTTTTGAGATGTGATTCGTGTACCATAAAATTCATCCTTTTAGAGTGTACAATTCAGAAGATTTCAGTATAATCACAAGGTTGTGCCACTATTACTATATAGTTCCAAAACATTTCATCACCCCAGAAAGAAGCCCTATATGCATTAGTGGTCACTCCCCATATCCCCCTTTCCCCAAACCTGGCAAGCAAAAATCTACTTTGTGTCTCTTTGAATTTGCCTATCTTGAATCCTGCACATACAGGGAATCATACCATACGCAGCCTTTTGTGTCTAGCTTCATTCACTCAACATGATGTTTTCCAAGTCTCTTTATGGCTGAATAGTATCCCATCGCATGGGTATGCCCATTTTTGTTGATCTGTTCATCAGTGGACGAATACTTGGGTTTTTAAAAGCCTTTTAAACTATTATCAATAATGCTGCTATGAACATTGGGGTACAAGTTTTTTTGTGACCATGTTTTCAATTCTCTTTGGTATGTACCTAGGAGTAGAATGGTTGGTAACATGGTAACTTTATGTTTCACTTCTTGAGGAACTGCCAACTCTTTTCCAAAGGGGCTGTTCCATTTCACATTCCCACCAGCCATGCAGGAGGGATCTACCATCTCCGCATCCCACATTCCCACCAGCCATGCAGGAGGGATCTACCATCTCCGCATCCCACATTCCCACCAGCCATGCAGGAGGGATCTACCATCTCCGCATCCCTGCCAATGCCAGTTACTGTATGTTTCTTGTTAGGGCTGCTCTAGTGTGTGTGAAATGGGGTTCCATCGTGGTTGCTGATTTCCATTTCCCTGCTGGCTAATGATGTTGAGCCTCTTTTCGTGTGCTCATCGGTCATTTGCAAAGCTTTACAGAAGTATGTACTGAAGTCCCTCGCCAACTTAAAAATTAGGTGGTCTTTTTATCGCTGGGCTGCAAGTGTTCTTTTCTGTGTGCTGGATACTAGGCCCCTGTGATACATGTGATTTGTGAATTCTCTCTCCCTTTCTGTGGGTTGATTTTTTACTTTCTTAAGAAACAACGGGCTGTGAAGCACCAAAGTTTTAACTGTGATGAAGCTCAGCTTACCTAGTTTTTCTCTGGTTGCTTGGGCCTTTGGCGTTCTGTCTAAAAAATCACGCCTAATCTAAATTTATGAAAATTTACACCTATATTTTTTATAAATGTTTTATAATTTTAGTTAACACAGTGAGGCTTTTGGTCCATGTGTATATAGTACGCAGTATGTATGTGAATGTGTATATAGAGTAAAGTTAGGGCCCAACTTCATTCTTTTGCGGGGGGGTATACAGTTATCCCACCAACATTAGTTGAAAGGACTATTTTTTCCCACTTAATTGCCTTGCCACAGTTGTCAAAAATCAATTAATCACAATCGATTTTTCTGTACTTTCAGTTCCAGTCTATTAATTTATATGTCTATATTTTTGGCTGAATGACGCAGTCTGGAATATTGTAGTGCTATAGTTAAGTTTTGAAGTTAGGCAGTGCGAGTCCTGCAACTTTGTTCTCCTTTTTCAAGATTGTTTGGTTCTTCTGGGTTCCTTGCGTTTCCATTTGAATTTTAGGATCGCCTTGTCAATTGGTGCGAAAAAGGAATTACACTGAACCCTCTAGGACACCTTGTACATTGGGCCATAGTACCAAGACGTGGAGTCATCAGCCCTACCTAACACAAAGAGACAGACACAGGGAGGCTGCCCAAATGATGAGGCAAAGAAACACGGCCCCAGTGAAGGATCAAAACTCCAGAGAAAGAGCTAAATGGAATGGAGATCAGCAATCTATCAGATGCAGAGTTCAAAACTCTGGTTATAAGGATGCTTAAGGAACATAGTGAGGACCTCAGCAGCATAAAGAAGACCCAGTCAGAAATGAAGGATACACTAATTAAAATAAAGAACAATTTACAAGGAAACAACAGTAGAATGGATGAAGCCAAGAATCAAATCAATGATTTGGAACATAAGGAAGTAAGTAAGTAAATAAATAACCAATCAGAACAACAAGAAGAAAAAGGAATCCAAAAAAATGAGGAGAGTATAAGCAGACTCTGGTACAACTTCAAGAGGTGCAACATTCACATCATAGGGGTGCCAGAAGGAGAAGACAAGACAAAGAACAAGAAATTGGAAATCTATTTGAATAAATAATGAAAGAAAACTTCCGTAATTTGGTGAAGGAAATGCAAGTCCAGGAAGCGCAGAGAGTCCCACACAAGATGGATGGAAAGAGGCCCATTCTAAGCCACATCATAATTAAAATGCCGCAAGCCACCACCTTGCTGGGAGTCCTCTCTGTCCCGCTGTCCATCTCTGCCCCTCCTACAGGCCTGGATGAATGTTTCTTTAACTCCTTGGTTGTCAGACTTCCATACGATTCAATTTTCTGGCAGTTCTGGTTATTTTTTGTTTTTAAATTTGTGGTCCTTTTGGTTGTGCAAAGAGGCACGGTATGTCTACCTGCGCCTCCATCTTGGCTGGAAGTCTGTTTTATTTTTCTATATATTTTTTCTTTCTATTCCTCTGACTAGATAAGCTCAACTGAACCATTTTCATGTTTGAAACTTCTTCTGCCCACTCAGGTCTGTTTTAGAGACCCTTTAGTGAATTTTAAATACCCAGAGTAGTACTTTTCAACTGCAGAATTCTTATTTAGTTATGTTTTAAAAATACAATGTCTACCTCTTTATGAATATTTTCTTTTTGATGAGACATTGTTCTCATACCTTCCTTTAGTTGTTTTTAGACTGGTTTCCCTTCACTCGTTGAACATATTTATAATAGAAGATTTAAATC
>PVKM010048256.1:0-11315 GCA_004027735.1 Carollia perspicillata
GGCACATACCTAGGTTGTGGGTTCAGTTTCCAGTGGGGATGCCTAGGAAAGGCAACTAATCAGGATTTCTCATATGTTTCTCTCTCTCTCCTTCTCTCTAAAAGCAATAAACATACCCTTGTGTGGGGATTAAAAAATAATTCAGTAACTCTATTTTATGAGCCTGGTTTCAAATGCCCAATAGCTACATGTAGCTAGTGCCTACCCTATTGGACAGCACACACTATAGAATATTTCCATCATCATAGAAACTTCTATTGGACAGCATTACTGTAGACAATGGAGAATCACTGGAAACTCGAGCGGGAGGCTAACACTCAATGCTGATGTGTGATGGCCACACATAATATAGAATGGCGTAGCCCTGGCTGGTGTAGCTCAATGGGTTGAGCGCGGTCCTGCGAACGAAAGGATCGTGGTTCAATTTCCAGTCAGGGCAGGCCAGTTCCCAGTAGGGTATCCATGGGAGGCAACCATACATTGATATTTCTCTCCTCTTCTTCCCTTTCCCTCTAAAGATAAATAAATAAAATCTTTAAAAAATATATAGAATGGTGTACATGTAAAGGTCTATTCCTTGGTTGATACCATATTCTTTTCACTATAGTAATTTTACAATATATTTAGTTAATTTTTTGATGCTGCCTGAGGTATTTTCACAAATTATTCATATGCGTATTTATATTAATTTTACTGGCATAAACATAAGAAAGGATATGGAAGATAGGTGTCATACTGACAGTGATTGTATTGGGTTATCTCAGAATGTGGAATAAGAAAGGTGAGAGTAGGTTAATATTTCATTTTAGACCTCTGAAATGTGTTACTGTATAAGTACCGTGTGCTAACGGATTGTGCCACTGGAGCTCCTGAAATGTGTTACTAACTCTGACAAAGAAAAATCCATGTGTGTTATCTCTCTAAATGGAAATTAATGATATCTCTACCACCTCATCATGTTTGTTTTTTTTCTTAGGTTCTAAAGGAAGATAATTAGGTATCCAGTAGAATGTAGATACTTTATAGTTTAAGGGGATATTTGTTTAAATATAAAGGACTCAAATATTATTATATCAAACATACTTTCTTTTCTTGGTGGAAAATGAAATACAATGTTGCTTACATTCTACATTCTATTTGAGAACTATACTAAGTGAAAAAAATAATCATATAACTGGACAGCTTCAGGAAACATTTGGATAAAATTAATGACATATCATGTTAGTCTTGGTTCTTAAAAGACCGTGTTTTATTTACTGTCTCAGGCATATAAGAGAAAAATTACTCACATACAAAGACGTTTAAAAAGATACAAGCTGCTCCTATGAAGTCATCCTAATGGGTAATTGTCATAACTAGTCTTGGAAGTTCTTCCTTCCAAGATTAGTCTCCAATGACACAGTTCAAGAGAACAGCTTTATTTTAAGGATACTCTTTTTTTATTTTTACAAATTAATCTCATTTTGTATCTGAATATTATTCACATCTTAGTGTTACATATTTTTACACCTATATGGTTGGGTTTCATCTGATGCCACTTGAATTCACTTCAAAAGTGGAAGAATTTTAGCACTCATTCATACTTCATGGATCATTCTCTTCTCCCTTCTCCCAAGTTATGGAGGAGAAAGCTACAAAAATCCATTCCCTAGAAGTGAAGCTAGTAATGCTGAATTGAGTTTGATAGGGGTGATGAACACACAAATACCAATACATGTGAGTGAATCAGCTGTGTGAAGTATTCATGACAGCACTCCTCCATTTCACAAGGAAGGGAACTCAATCAGCAGAAATGCAAATGTCACTGTGGTAGGCAGTTAATGGGATACAGCAGAAAAAGAACGATGGGCCAGTACTGAAGGTCACTGGGGCAGGAAGCCCCAGGGTAACCTTTCCTCCCCTAGCCACATGGCCAAGTGCTTTAGACCCCCTGACCTTCAAGATCACTAATCATGCAGTTCTGAACCTCCCCTGACATTTCTTCCCCTGGAGTGTCATTGGACCTCCTTTGGAGGAGGAACAGGGGGCCAAAGAATGGCTTCATACAATTCTCATGGTGGTCCTTGCATGACCCTCCCTTAAGCATTAACCCCTAGGGATAACACCTAGGTCTCAGTTGTGTTTCAGGTCCAGGCCCAGAAAAACCGCAAAACCAGACAACGAAATGCTTGGCCGACATCAGGACCAGCATCATTGACTAATGACTCCCTGTCCTGGCGTGATCAATCAGTGGAGACTGTGACCCTGAAAGGACACACCTGGAAAGCTGATGAATATTCTATTGAGATTCTCCCCTGGGACCTCCCCTAAAATCCCCACCCTTAAAAGCTCTTAGGACAGAGGACCAGACAGAAAGAGATAAATAACATAATTTAAATGATAAACCAAGATAAAAGCACTCAATATGTTACATCTGAAAAAGCAAATTTTGTTATATAGAAAAATTTATACAATTCTTTTAGAATTCAAATGAAAGGACAGTAAATAAACTTCAAAGATAGGGGAAAATACCCATAAACTATCAGGGCAAAAATCTATTGCCTACAAAATTAGACAGGCTTCAAAAATTCTTCTCTATGACACTAAATAAAAGAAAGAAAGAAATCTCAATCACAGAGTTGCATATAAAATAACTGTGACTTAAGAATGCTAAACACAGTTGTTATCCTTATGCATGATGGTAAAAATAGAGATATTTTCAAATATGTTAAAGTCAGAAGATAGGTTAAGAAAGCTTCCTGAGTTAAGTAACTAAAAACCTGAGGAAAAACATTAAAAATGAGTCAAAAGTAAGAACAGAGATTCCTTTTTTATCTATTCACAACCACACTGTCTTCTATGAAAGGGAATTATATTTGCCGATAATTTGAAGAGAAAATTGCTGTGCAGAATTGAGGAAAAGTGTGTTCTTGGAGTTTTCCAAAAGCAAGAAAGGGGCAAGCAAACCAGAAAGGGGGGAAGAGACCAGTCTGAGAATTGGTTTGAGGTTGGATGTTGGGTCAGTTAAGAGGTCATCACGGTGGAGAGACTGGTTGCAGGATGGGCAAAGAATTTCAGGAATAATAATGTCTACTGTTTTACTCAAAGTTGTTTGGAATGCTATAATTCCAACTCCTCTCTTATCTTTCTCCATTCTTTTGAGTTTGTATGAGTATGCAAATGGAAGCATCCATGTTCCATGTCTGAACAGATGTGACTCAAATCAGAGATGACACATGAAAAAGCTCAGTTCAGACATAGCCATGAGAGAACATAAGTCCATGAAAATCTATACAAATTTTAGGAAAGGGTCTTGAATTCATTTCACCTAGACCTTGAAGGAGTGGGAAGCACTTAGCTATAATTTGAATTGCATGTGAATAATGGAAATTTCAGCCAGAACATACTGGTGCTGAGCACTCATGAACGGAAGTCTAATTAATTATTTTAATTGTCATTCAAAATGTATTTAAAAGTTTTCTTTAATTTGACCTCTCAACTTCAATGATTTTTTTTTATTAACTCCTACTGAAGCCAATCACTCCGAGGGAAGGGAAGAGGAAATGGAAATTGTACTCTTGGTCTCATCACCAAAAAAAGGCATTACCTCCAACCTCATCTCTCTTCCTTGGACTTCTATGTCACCACACTCCCTGTGCTCCTTCTGGCCCACTGGCTTTTCCTTCTAAATCTTCTTTGCTTGATCTGTCTACGCTGAGTTTCTACTCAGGGTACAAATACTGATGATCTTTTATTTCATTGAGTCCCAAGGCTTTAAATGAAATGAAATGTGTTGTGAGCTCCAAAGTTTACTCACCCAGTTGTCTCAGTTACCATTTGGAGTGACACTCCAAACTTGGCATAAAACAACAGCTATGTTATTATGCACACACATTCCTTGTGTTGGGAGCTTGGAAAGGTCACAGAGAGGATGATTTACCCCTGCTGGGAAGATCTGCAGGCTGGGAATCACTTGCAGCCCGAGGGCTGGAATCATCTGACAGTTTGATCACTCACGTGTTTGGACTAGAAGACCAAGACCAATGACTGTGTCTTGACTTCCTCAGGGCATGTCGGCCTCAGGGTACTGGGACTTTTTACATGGTGGCTCAGGGCTTTAGAGTGAGTGTTCTAAGGCACAGGCAGAATTGCATGGCTTTTTCTTACCCAGCCTCAAGAGTCCTGTGCATCACTTTCACCCCATGCTATTGATTATAAGCCAGTCACAAGCCTGCCAATATTTAAGGAGAAGAGACCTAGCTCCACTTCTAGGTGGAATGTGCTGTCCAGATCATAATAGAGAAGAGCTTGAGAGATTGTTGCTGCCATCTTTGAAATGTAAAATACGCCATACAAGTTTCAATTAATTGCAGTGAATTTCAAGCTTGTATGTTTACTTTACTTTTTGATATTTCTATAGGGATCTAAGAGGCATTTCAACTATAACCTGATCTATATATATATTTATATAAAAATATATATATAAATAAATATAAATATAAATATACATTTATATTTATTAAATATAAAAATAAAAATAAATATATTTATATATAATATAAATACATAAACATATAAAATATAAATATAAATAAATATAAATATATATATTTATATTTATTTATATATAAATAAAATATTTATATATATAAAATCATATATATATATTTTTTTGGTCCATGCCAGATTTGGAGGTAATGTCAAGATTATAAATGGGTAATTAACTTAAGGTTATTAGATCTGGGGAAATAAGCAGTGATATCTATGTGCATATTCATTGAGTAAAACCTTGATATCTTTATCAAGTTGGTAACAGCTAAAGAAGTCCTCAGACAACCTAAATGCAGCAATCGCTTTATAAGCGGAAGAGGTCTTTTAAGCAATGCAGGTAAAAATAATAATAATAACAGACATCATGGCTGAGGTCACTTACTAAAAACCTGACTCTGAGGCTAAACTGGGTCACTCACTTCCTTGAGAAGTAAAGTGTTCCTGGTAGAAATAATCTTAATAACTCATCTCTGAAGATTCTTCCAGTAGACTACATGGGACAGAAATTCAGAATCAAAAAAAAAAAAAAAAAAGTAACTCCAAAGGCTCTAGAGCTCAAATAACATTCACAAGGTCAAACAACGATGATAAATGGGGCGAGGGATGCCTCAAGATCTCAGAAGGCGTTATAAGGGGCCAGATATGTGCCTTTCTCATTCAGATAGTCAAGGAAAAGTCGGATAACTATAAAAAAGAACAGTCAACAATCAAAGATAAATGTAGACTGGGAGCCCAATGGAGTCCAGAACCCAAGTGGCCATCCTCACACAAACTCAAAGGTAAACAGACAAAGAAAAATGCCTAAAGGAACCTCATTATGACAAGGGAGGTACTCTATGTTGGTTTTAGCATAACAATCTGAATAATTTCATCTGGTCCTGAGAAAAGACAGTGGCTAAGACAAGAAAACAGGGCAGGAATTTGCAAGCTTTGCCAACCACATCACTAGCTTTTGGTCAAGTCTATATTTGGTCAATATAAAATAATTTAAATTTCCCCTTAAATGTTAATTAAACTTCTTCCTGCAAAAGTCAAATTTTTTTACTTGAATTTGTGCAAAGCAAAATGGTCCCATTCAAGCTAGGTTCTAGAGGAAAAACAGAGACTTCTTAGATTTCAAGTCCAATGGGGCCTGAGAGAACACTGGTCTATAACAGACAGGAAAGGTGGAAGCAGGCCAGACAGGTAAAAGATAATGAACGTGGAAAAAAAATGAAGGTTCCAATTATGTTGATCACTTCATGCCTGGAGGTTTGCTTTTCTTTCCCGACCCCCAGCCTCCCCTCCTATTTGGTTTATAATAGAAATAGAAAATAGCTAATCAGTTTCTGTAGAGTGCTTTAGGCTTTTAAAGGACTTTATTGAATAGAATTCTCGGCTGCCTTTTTTGGAATTATTGGACAACTAAACTGCAATTAGATCTTTCATCTTTAGGAAGGTCTATGGGTATTTTTCAAGACAGATCAAAATGGCTAAATGTTTTAATGTAACTGTCAAGCATTTCAAGAAGCCAGAAACTATTCTATCGGATTACTCTTAGGAAGAAAAGGCTTCCTTCTTTATATTCTTATCCCTTGATGCAGAACTATAGTAAAAGGAACTATGGACCAGACCAGGAAATGATGTTACTTCTTGTTGCTGTTAAGTGTTACCTTTTTCTGAGAGCCCTGGAGTACAAAGCGCTAAATCAGGATCAATACCAGTCCCAAGATAAAAACAATTTCCCCTGCTCTGAATCCTAAAAATAGCTGGTGAATCCAGGTACAGTATTCAGACATGTTCCATCTAGATTCAAGACCTAGATTACAGGTTGTTTGAGGTCTATTTAATAACAGATAGTTACTGTCTTCCTTACTAGGCAGATCCTCATTCGAAAGCCTCAGCAGTGAAGTTTCCCTCCTCATCCACCAGATGGACAAATACTGTAGTATTGGTCACATTTTACTAAAACTATGTCATTTAGCCAACCCCAGTTCCTCTTCTTAAGACTTCTCTTGTAAAATACTGGTTATATTGATGTAAATGTTCCTATCATTATGTCTTTGGTCAATCTTCCATGTTGGAAGCTTACAGTTTTTCCTGTAAATCCTATAGATGAAGTCAGTATTATTTTTCTAGTCTGAAACACCTGTAAGAAAGTTCTGTCAAGCCCTGGCTGGTGTGGCTCAGTAGACTGAGCACTGGCATGCTAACCAATCCCAGTTCGATTCCCAGTTGGGGCACATCCCTGAGTTGCAGGCCAGGTCCCCAGTAGGGGGCCCATGAGAAGCAACCACATATTGATGTTTCTCTCCCTCTCTTTCTCCTTCCCTTCCCCTCTCTCTAAAAATAAATAAATAAAATTAAAATATATGTATTTGTTTTGAAAAACAGAAAGTTCTGTCAATATTTCTGTCTGTACTGGGGTTAATATTTTTTAAAAAGGTTTAAAAGATTTTATTTATTTATCTTTAGAGGGGAAGGGAAGGAGAGAAAGAGTGAAATATCAATGTATGGTTGCCTCTCTTGTGTCCCCTGCTGGGAACTGGTCTGCAACCCAGGTATGTGCCCTGACTGGGAATCGAACTGCGATCCTTTGCTTTGCAGGCCCGTGCTCAATCCACTGAGCTACACCAGCCAGGGCTGGGGTTAATGTTTTATACATGGACTAAGATGTACACAAAAGTAATTTTTATTTATATAGTTGACTAACTCTATAATTGACTATTTTCTTTAACTCTGCAGCCCCACATTTTCATAGATGCGTAACAATTCCACCCCCCTTTCCAACCCTTTTCACAGCTTCCCTGAATCACTTCCCCCAACCTGTGATCCCCAAAAATAAGTTTGTTAAGTAGGAGAAATCGAATCTTTTGGTGTGTATAAGACTGCTTTGGATTCATGTTCAGCCATTTTGGAGGTCATATTACCAACCATAGCTGTTGCTCATACTCTTTAGAAATCTTTTCACCACTACCCACTTCTGGTGCCTTTCCTGGGATGCAATTTGAATGCTGGAAGGACTTGATTTATGTTCGCGGGGTTGGATGGGGAGGCATTTGTCTTTATGTTATACCCTGGATTGTCACTGGCCTCAATGAAGTTTTTCTCATTCTGCTGAATCACTGGGCCTCCTGGGTTGGTGCCCTTAAATTTGGAATATGATGGGATGAAGGTGCTAGATAATTGGGAAAAGAAAAGATTGGAAAAGGAACAGCATCCTTAATTTGCACAGAACGGTATAATTATTTAACTTATTATTATTTTATTTTAAATGGAAGTTTAAAACTATAAAACCACAGGCTAACTCAAACCCACTAAAACGTGTAGGTTTTTATTCCTTCAGCAGTCACCAAAGAAAGATTTTGCTTTTGCCACCAGACTATATGATAAGCTACTAAATTGTCTTCTATTCCATTAAGGTCAATACATTCTAAAACAAAAACAGAATGTACTAACTCTTGTAAAATGCTTCATCTACCAATACTGACAAGCTTCATCCATAAACTCCAAACTACTTTGAATCTGCCTATTATTTATGGTTTCATATTCAGAGGAAGGGTATTGTGAATCTGCAGTCTTTAGAGAAGTCACATCAACTGTCGTTAGCTAAATATCTAGTCCACTCTCCTGTTATAAAAATTAATTACAAAAATCAAATACTAAACTGACTCTCTCTCCCTCTCTTTCCCTCCCTCCCTCTCCCTCTGCCTCTCAAACCATTGGCCCAACTGGCAACAGCTCTTAGGCAACCGGACATTCCGACAATCTCAGCAATTCAGAGATGCTTCCAGTCTCTCCGAACAGAAAATGTGCCAGGCAATTTTCACTTTGCACTTCTCCGTGATGTGATGAAACAAGCGAGACAGAGGACAGTGAAAGAGAAAAGACTTGCAATAATTGAAGTATTAAAATCTCCCAATAGAGTCCCATTTTATTTCATTTACACATAGTTTTATAGAACATTATTTAATGCCTGAGAAGTAGTTATCCATACTGAAATCACAGGAACCATTACAAACTGATGTATGCTTTGTACATCTTATAAATTAGATGAAAAGGGACTGGGAGTATGGGAGCAAAAGTTAGATAAAGGAGACACTACTTGGAAAGGCTAATACAGTAGTCAGCGATCTGCAAAGGTCAGGTGAAAGGGTTTTGAGTCTCTCTGGCAGAAGCTTACCTTTTCTATAAAAGCCACTCAACTGGCATCCTTTCTTTGGTAAACCGAACCAACTATGAAAAACACCCGCATAAAGCATTCCAGCATAGAAGGGCATCTTTAATCCAGCGGCAGGATTCATTCTGTCCCTGGACAAAAAGTTCAGGCCCCAGGTTTGGGCTGTCCATCAGATCTAACAGAGACAATAATGCCTTTTGCATGAGCAGACTTCACAGTTCTGAGCAATGAACACAAAGGTAGATAAACAGCATTTAACTTAGAAAGGGTTAAAACATAGTAAATATTTTAATTTTTAAAAAATAGCCTATGATTTTCTTTTATTGTCTGGTTCTTTAATTTGGGCTTTCTGTAAAATTGGCTTTTGAATCCTTAAGAAGTCAAATGAAAGAAGGAAACCACAGTGACAGCAAGAGTAATGGCTTACCATCTATTGAGCTATTAATAGGTCCCAGGCTGTGGTGTAATTGCTTTATAGTTATTAAGTCATTTAATAAATAAACAAGAACAAATATGTGTGTGTGTGTGTGTGTGTATTTTTTGTCCCCCCCCCGCCATTTTTTTTTACAGTGGATGAACCTGAGGCTCTTAGCAGTTTAGTTACCTGCTTAGGGTCACATGCTTGAAAGAAGCAGAGACAAAACTTAAACCCAGGCAGTCTCGCTGCAGAACTTGCGCTCCTCACCACGGCCCTACACCTCATACAACGCTCAGCAGAATGTTGGGCGAGGGACGAGGATGGCTCAATTGAAAAGAGCAACTGGACGTGAGGTCTCTTGCAGAGGAAAGAAGCCTTGCCATCCAGTCTTTCTGACTTCATCCTTTAAGTTAATACTCAGGTGAATAAAACAAGCTCCTATATTTATATTTAGTTTCTAATACAATTTTTTTCTTTTATATTTGAATCTCTTTAGAAAATCCTTAACTCCCCAGTTTATTGATTCAACTCAGCAGCTGTCACATTAACCAGCTCAATTCAGCCCCCTCAGCAAGCATCGTTACTTGAATACTGGTGAGTCCAGCTAAAGAACTTAGAATTTTAGGAGTCAAGTCTTCATAAGAGCATGAAAACCTTGAAATAAAATGTCTGTACAGTATTTGGCCCTTATGCTGCAGGTAATAGATTTTCTTCAACAGGATCTGTGGGTAGCCTGGCTAGAAATAAAGTTGGAGAGGCCCAATTTTAGAAGAACAACTCCAAAATAAAATATCACGAAGGCCAGGATTTTCTTTCCCACCAAGAACAAATTTAAAAGTGCTAAAGCCAATAGGAGTGTCTTCTCAATAGCCTGATTGTCGAACACTATAAATATACTGAATTTAGACTCCCACTACCAATTGATATTACAGTCAATCAAATGCTTTAATTCCTATAGAATCACACACACACACACACACACACACTAATTCCTGATGTCTTCTGCTTTCTGAGACTATTCCAACCTCTGACCCCTCAAACTTTTCACTAATGTGAGTGGTGCTTTGCAAACCTGAGGCCCGTTTACACCATCAACCACAGTTCCAGCCTATGTGCATTGTATGTCAGAGCTGCTCTTTGTCTCTCCATCTCTAGAGTTTTCCTGAGACACAAAAATATTTCTTATCAGTGAGTTATCTGTTCCCCATTAGTATTCGGTTGTGGAATTGTGTATTTCTTTCCTGTAAGCCTCCATATTTCAATTGTTCGGTTGTTTACAGCAGCCTGACAATGACCACTCTCTCCAAAGCTTCAGTGCAGGCATGTCCAGAGATAGCACTTGTTCCATTCTAGACCGCTGTCATAAAGCGAGCCATAATCACTGTGTTGGTGGAGAGCCTTGCCTTCCATTGATAAGAAGTGCAAGGCTCTTTTTCCATCAAGAAGAGCCTTCTTGATATTTTATTCTGGAATCATTCTTCTAAAATTGGGCCTATCCAACTTTATTCCTAGCCAGGCTACCCACAGATCCTGCTGAAGAAAATCTATGGCCTCTGGCATAAGGGCCAAACACTGTACTGCAATAACACAAGGTAGGCTTGTGTTTATTCCGTGACGATGTTCAAGTGCTGTCCCCAGCTGACCCATTTTGGCAACTGTGATTGTCCTAACCCCTTCATATATATCTTACATTCTTAGAAAAAATAAATTATTTATTTCTAATGTTTATCTTTGGCTGTTAATTAAAGAAGCCAGAAAAATTTGGGGATTTTTTTTGTTTCACTTTCAAATTGACCCTTTCAATTTTAATTTGTAGTTGGTAACTTCTAGATGCCTGTACAGAGGCGGGCTTTAAAAATGCACATCCACTATTTTGTTTCTTAAAGCATAACCTTTCAGCCCTAGTCTGTGTGGCTCAGTCGGCTGGAGTGCTGTCCCATAACTGAAAGGGTGTGGGTTCGATTCTGAGTCAGGGCACATACCTGGGTTGCAGGGCCTGTACCTGTCTGGGTGCATATAGGAAGCTATCCATGACACTTTCCTCTCACACTGATGTTTTTCTCTCTCCCTTTCCTTCTCTAAAAGTAATTTAAAAAATGTCCTTGGTGAGGATAAAAATAAAAATCTTTTCAGAATTGAAAGCAGGTACTTGAACAGATATGTAGACACCCATGTTTATAGCAGCATTGTTCACAACAGCCGAATGGT
>PVKM010048257.1:0-11246 GCA_004027735.1 Carollia perspicillata
CATATAATTCACAATCTTTTATTTTTTGGTCCAGATGGTAAGAACTTGAAGAATGATGACACTCTTTAGACTGTAAGCCACCATAAAGCAGAGACTGCTAGTCTTGCTCACCACTCCTTACCCAGGGCACAGCACAATGCCTTGCACATATCTAGGTAGTTATAGATAGAATAATGTGCCCCACCCCTCAGATATCCACATCCTAATCTTTGGAACCAATGGATATGTTACCCTACACTGCAAAGGGGACTTTGTAGGTATGGTTAAGCTGTGGAGCTGGAGATGAGACTATTATCCTTGATTTTCTGGGTGGGCCCAATATAATCACTAGGTTCCTCATAAGGGAAGAAGGGAGACAGGAGAGTCAGGGAGAGAGATTGGAAGATTGCTATGCTGCTGGCCTAGAAAATAGAGGAAAGGACCATGAGCCAAGAAATACAGACAGCCTGTAGAAGCTGGAAAAGGCAAGGGAAACTGATTCTCCCTAGAGTCTCCAAAAAGGAATGCAGCCTTGTCAGCACCTTAATTTTTACATAGCGAGATCCATTTCAGACTTCAGACTCCCAGAACTTTAAGATTATAACTTCGTGTTGTTTTAAGCCACTATATTAGCGGTAATTTGTTATAGCAGCTTTAGAAATGAAATACATGTTTTATGTCATGGATGGTGCTGAGAATTAGGGAAGACCTGTACTGTGCTGCTTGCAGTTTGCTGAATCCAAGCTTGCAGAACTCCATCCCTCTGTAACAAAAGAATGGTACCTGGTCCTGGTTGGTGTGGCCCAGTGGTTGGAGCATCATCTTGTAACCAAAATGTCATGGGTTTGATTCCTGGTCAGGGCACATTCCTGAGTCATGAGTTCCCTCTCCAGTCCAGGTGCATATGAGAGACAACAAATCAGTGCTTCTTTCTCACATTGATGTTTCTCTCTCTCCCTTCATCTCTCTCTAAAAGCAGTGAAAAAAATGTTCTTGGTGAGGATAAAAAAATTTTTTAAATGCTACCTGATTATCTAATATCTGATTGAAATTAAAGGAAAAGAAGATGCATGCAAAAGATAATGCTGTCTTTCCCAGAACATCTAATGTCATAATTCTTTAATTTCATAATAGTCTTTGTCTTCCAGATCTCAAATCTCATCAACAAATAAGTAAGAAGTTTAGGGTTTTGGGGGGAATGTAAAACAAACCTAATGAGAACAATATAGTGGGTAGAACTCAGGCTCTGAAGCCAGACAGGGCTGTTTCATACTCCTGGGTTTGCTCCAGTTATGTAAGCACTGACAAGTCTTCAAACCTTTCTGAGTCCTTTCCTCATCTGTAAAATTGAGCCTATAGTAGACTTGGAGAGATTAAAGCATGCAAACACTCTGTATACAGTGAGTACTCAATAACTGTTATTCTATAAAGCTAAATAGAACCGAAGAGCAGGTAATCTCCATTTATGTCATGGAGGAATCCCTGCTTCTGGTTACATTCAGAGCAGAGAGATGGAGTTGTTGAGTGTAAACTGTGAATTGAGGGCAAAGAGGAGTTGGCAGTGTATATGCTGGGAAAGTGACCAGGCCAATAGGCCTGCAGAAACGGAACATTCCCCCACAGACCTCCTTCATTTCTTCAGCAGTGGCCTGGAAAAGCACACAGAAACAACCCCACTAGCAAAATATGTCTCTTGGGTTTTTAAAAAAGATTTTATTTATTAGTTTTAGAGAGAGGGGAAGGGAGAGAAAAAGAGAGGGAGAGAAACATTGATTGATTGCCTCTTGCATGCACCTTGAGTGGGGAATGAACCTACAATGTGGGCATGTGCCTTGATCCCAGAATCAAACTGGAAACTCTTTGCTTTGCAAGAGTTACACTGGTCAAGGCTTGTTTTTCTTTCCCCCTGGAAGATAAGCTTCATCTTTCTCTTGGGATTAAAATGTGCTGCTCCCCTGGCTAGTGTGGCTCAGTGGATTGAGCGCTGGCCTGCAAAGCAAAGGGTCACTGGTTCAATTCCCAGTCAGGACACATGTCTGGGTTGTGGACCAGGTCCCCAGTAGGGGGTGCATGAGAGGCAGCCACACATTGATGTTTCTCTCCCTCTCTTTCTCCTTCCCTTCCCCTCTCTCTAAAAATAAATAAATAAAATCTTTTAAAAGTGTGTTGCCTAGAAGCTTGTGGGCTTCTTAGCATCTATATTAAAAATGGCAGATATTCTAGCAAGGATATTCTAGCTTCTGCTTTTCCCCTCTATTTCTTCCCAAGGTGAAGCACTTATTCAGATGAAGTGTATAGTCATTAGAATTTCAATTAGCAAACCCTAAAAACACTGGGAAGAGGATAATAACAAGAAAATAAACAGGTCCAAAATGCATTCACATCCAGGAGACTTATCATGCAGACAACATTCTGGATCAGGATCTGGAAGCAAAGCCAAGTTAACATCATCATTCAAAGACTCAGTTACATCGCTATACCTGCTAGGTTGGGAAGCAGACTGATGCTATGACTTAGAAAAGTTTCCAAGGACAAGAGCTAAAACCGAAGACCTTTTTTTCACCCCTATCACCCACAACGCTCTAATATCAAAACCAGTCTATAAATTGCGTGGTTTTGCAAGAAACACCAAATGTTTCTTAGAAAATGAAAAGTAAATTTGGTGCTCAGAAAATTAAATTATATTTGTATATATGGGGGTATATATATTATAATTTTATATAAATGCTTACATTTTACATATAAACATTGTCTAAATAATACATATAGCTCTGGCTGGCATAGCTCAGTGGGTGGGCATCATCCTGCAAACTTAAGGGTTGTTCATTTGATTTCCAGTTGGAGCACACGTCTGGGTTATGGGCTAGACCCTAGTTTAGGGGTTGTGTGAGATGTAACCAATTGATGTTTCTCTCACACATCAATGTTTCTCTGCCTCTCTTTCTTCCTCCCTCCCCCACTCTCTAAAAAATACATAAATAAATACATAATAAATAGTATATATATATATATAGTAAATATAAAATATAAGGTAAGAGAGTGAGCTTTGGTATATGTAATTTTAATAATTTTAGTATTTATATACTATATTTATATGTTAAATTATATGTATATTTAAGCTCACTATTTTACCTTACCCAAAGAAATCCCTGTAGACAAAGTACCTTCTATTTAGTCATCCTATATTTTGAAAAGAATAAAAACTTAAAATATTTTTAAAAGAAAAAATTATGTCATCAGATCTGTTTTAATAAGGCTGACTAATGTTACTAAGTATATAACACTGTCTAATACCAAATTATAGTTGAAATGCATTACTAAGAAAGGATGATAACCCCAACTGTAATTTTAGTTTTGTCAGATATAAAAGCTAGATATGACTCCTGGCTTACATTTTTCTGGAAATATCGTTCATTATCTGTTCATATGTCTCAGATAGTCAATGCCTTGTGCCATTGTCATTTTGATAACAACCTGGCCCTTATGAGGCTAAGGTATGAAGATGTAATCTCTTATTAAAAACCTCTCACATTTGGTATGATATTTTAAATGTAACCCAAGAGTTAGCTTCTGTCTACTCTCATCAAAGGTGACTTTTTTTTCTCTATTATACTTGGAGAAAATGGGGTTGTCACCTATCTGCTCCAGAGTGTGACCCACTTGACACCTCCATTTCTGCTTCATGAGCTTCTGCTCTGGGCCGCCACCTGCAGCAATTTCCCCTCCATGTGACACTGCTATCATTGAGCATTATAGGATGATATGGGCTGGGCCACAGTCTGTGTGGTGGCCTACCTTCCATTCCCCTAGAACAGCAGGTGAGAATGTGTTTAAGATTTTATTGCCCAGTTGGAGATAACTCAGTGTCATTACAAGGTAGAAAATACTTTTAAATGGATGCTAAATATTGTTCTTGTCATAGTCCAAAGGAAAAGAACTAAGGACATTTAACATTTCATTGACGACAGTGGGGTCTTTTTGAAGGCACATCCCAGTTTTTAGTGTTGTTTCTAGGCCCACTGTTCTCGGTCCCTTCCAGAGAGAAAGAGAGACCCTCCTTCTTTAGATTTGTTTGGTATACAATTTTCACTACACTGTAGGAAAACCTCACCCCTCACCCTTCAGGGTTAGCCTCTGCTAGGGCATATCATGTTCTAACGTGGATACTCCTTGGGCCCCACCAAGGTCCCCTTGGATCCCATTTACAGTTTCTGCATGTTCCTCCCCTGGCTTCTGTGTGCTTTTGCTTCTAATGGTCTACAACTCTTTTTGTAAAACTACTCTTAGGCTATTAGAACTGCTTTGAAGGGCCAGAAAGAGCAAGGCACGGACAAGGGCAGGAGTGTGAAAGGCCAGCTTCCTGTTAAGTATAGTCACCATGTTGTGCATTATATCCTAAGTACATATGTATTTATCTTATAACTGGAAGTTTGTACCTTTTGACCACCTTCCTCCAATCCTCTCTCCCTCTACCCCTTGCCTCTGGTAACCACAAATCTCATTTCTTTTTCTATGAGTTTGTGGGTGGGTTTTTTTTGGAGGGAGGGAGGGTTTAGATTTCACAGTAACTGAGACTATATGGTATTTGTTTTTCTCTGTCTGACTTTTTTCACCTATCACAGTCCTCAGGGTCCACTCATGTTGTTGCAAATGGTAGAATTTCCTTCTTGTTTCAGGAGATCAACTCTCTGTGGACGTCACAGTTTTGCTCAGAAAGCTGAGGGTTAAAAGTGCAGTAATCATTTCCAACTGCTCTGGGACTTGCAGGGGCAGGAACTTATAGAGGGGTCATTCCAACTGCTAGAGCAGTGGTCAAGTGGCATTACCCATGTGTCTCCTTCATGTGCGACAACAAGATGAGGCCCAGGAACTCTCCAAGGACTAGACACAAGCAAATCTTTCTTTGACATAGTGCAGCAGCAAAATGGACAACAGGGGCAATGACCACAGGTGGTGGGAATGAGTCGGAGCAGATAGCCATAATCAAGGTGAACAAAAGGAAGATACAGAGCCTCTGATGCATATCAAGTAAACTAGACAAAACACTGAATTGTAGAAGCAGGCCTATCTCATACTCATCCATTCATTCATTTGTTACTCATTCACTCAGGAAATATTTATTGATCATCTGGTATGTGCTAGCTGTTGAATAAGAATGGAGCTTATACTATAGAGGAGGAGATAGACATTAAATAAATAACTATGAGAACCACTATGGCAAAATAGTTCATAGAATGGGGTCAAACTATTTGGGTTCCAGTTCTACCTCAGCCACTTGCTAGTGTGTGATTCTGAGAAAATTAGCTTAATCTCTCTGTGACTCAGTTCTCTAGTCTATTAAGTAGGGTTAATAACAATACCTACCTTCTTTAAGATGGACCAACTGTAACTACACACAGGCAGCTGAATACTTAATGAAAAAAGCCAAACACAAGAGTATACACTGTATGACTCCATTTATATAAAGTTAAAAAACAGGCAAAATGAAATCTATGGCATCAGAAGTCAAGACAGTAGTAGTTACCCTTGGTGGAAGGTGATGGTGTGATTACTGGATGGAGACATGAGGGGGTTGGGGTGCAGGTAATACTTTCTTTCTTGATTTGGATGCTGCTTACATGAGGGTGCCTACTTTGTGAAAATTCATTGAGCTGAACATTCACATGAACTTTTCTATATGAATATAGCATTTCCATAAAGAGTTAGGGAAAAAATTTCAGGACCAGAGTCAAAATATTTAAGTAAATGTAATTTTTATGTACAAATATGTTCTTTATACTTTTATTTATCCCTATGAAAAATTAAAGACAGGCTGAAAGACTGACGACCCTTTTTAAAGATTTTATTTAGTTTCCCTTTAGACAGAAGGGAAGGGAGGGAGAAAGAGAGGGAGAGAAACATCATTGTGTGATTGCCTCTTGCATGCCCCTCACTGGAGACATGGCCCGCAACCCAGGCACATGTCCCAACCAGGAATCGAACCAGCGACCCTGTGGTTCTCAGGTCAGCTCTCAACCCACTTACCCACAGCAGGTAGGGAAAAGTCTGGCAACTTTTTAAAAGAAAATCATGGTGACTATAACAGAAAAATTCTCACAATCTATTACTAATTGATTGAAACAGAACATATATTTTGAATATATACTACAACTTTATTTCTGTAACAATTAATATCTATCATTAAAAAAATAATGACCTTATTGGATAGTTGGAAGGATTAAATGGGATATCACACTTAAAATGTGTAGAAAAGCCCTGGCTGGTGTTGGCTCAATGGATTGAGTACTAGCATGTGAACCAAAAGGTTGCCAGTTCAATTCCCAGTCAGGACACATGCCTGCGTTCCAGGCCAGGTCCCCAGTTGGAGGCATGTGAGAGGCAACCACACATTGATGTTTCTCTCCCTCTCTTTTTCCCTCCCTTCCCCTCGCTCTAAAAATTAATAAATAAAAATTTTCAAAAAATAAATGCATAGAAAAGTACTAAGCAGGTTGTAAATGCTCAATAGTGCTGTTATTATTTGTATGCAAATATAAAAGTGCAGGCTGTGAAAAGAAGTATAATGAAAAATATGTTGCTGTAAAATGGATCCAGGTTATGTTTTCAAAACAAAGGATGTCTGTCATCCAGGATGCTGTGCTGCTGACCCAGAGCTTTAACCACTCACAGGCCTTGTAGTCAGAGCCCAGAGCTGCCAACCTTGGAACAAGTCACAAATGAACACCCACATAGAAAGGGCTGCAGATATTTATTATAACAGCAATAACATAGTACCTGAACGTAGCTTATTACAGTTTAAGAAGTATTTTCACACAAAAGACTCATGTAGTCATAATAATAAACCAGCAAGGTAGGTAATGTTCCTATTCTTCAGGTGAAATGACTGAGATGTAATAACTTTTTAAATGTAACATGGAAAGTGTAAGGGCTGAGGTTTGAGCTTCAGTTAGTTGACTCATTTGTCCAAACCTTGTTTGTTCACAGTCCAAATTTGCTGGTGGTACTTTATTTAATTAGAGATCATTTGATAGAAAATGAGAAGAAATCCTTCTCTAAAAGGCTTACCTGTTCATAACTCACCCTTTCTGCCATGTCCCTGACTGGCCTACTTGGTTTCAATCACTTGAATGAGTAAATTCAGGAGAACCCCTGACACTTGTTGCATTCTTTCCTTTTGCCATAAGTGAGCCCAAGTGGTGCCCATGAGCTCACACCTGGGACTATCTTGTGAATACTTCAAATATGAGGCAAATACAGAAATTTTCATTCTTTATCCACAAGCTTGTCTTTCTGAAGCAGGAAAAGGAGGCCCATAGAAAGTCACCTTGTCATAGCCAATAAGTTGATGACAGCTCAGAATGAGACAATAATGCAATACTTAATTCTACTGGTTAAGCCACCAAACTTATTCACTATTGACAAATTGAAAGTTGAATAGCTTCTATTTCCTCTATTCTCTATGGCAGTGGTCTGAGGGGCTGGTGGGCAGTGAAATGACCAAGAGGTAGGGATTTGGAGGGTATGACCGTTAAAGAACATCAATAATTCACTACTGGGGGACGTCCCTGTGATAACTGAGAGGAGACCCCTAAGAACTACATCCACAGCTGATAGGTATAACTAAGAAATGCATAGGTATCAAGGAGCAGGACTAGCGTGGGAAAAAATGGTTGAGGTTTACACTCCTCTTACCTTACTGTGTGTTTCCTCTCTCTGATCCCCGAAAACAACCCTTCAACTGAATATGTTTTCTATTCATAGGTCATTTTTAATTTTCAGTCATCTATTTAATATATATGTATTGAGCACCTACTATGTGCCAGAGACTGTTACAGGCACTAAATGGGTGGGGGAATCTCTGTGCATGAGGATCTGATCTTGTGAAATGTACATTTAAGGGGGGACAGATAACAAATAAAATAAGTAAGTAAATTATAATGTGATAAGAGCCAGGAAGAGGAAATGGAGCAACAAAGGAAGATAGAGTGCTGTGTGGATGTGGCTAGGGAAGGCATCACAGAGAAGACAGCATTTGAACAAAAACTAAAAGATATGACAGAGCAAGCCATATAGATATCTAAGGGAAAAGTATTACAGGCAGATGGAACAGCAATTGCAAATGCTGTGAGATGGCATGCCATGTCTGAGAACAGTAAGGAAGACTCAGACCAGAGTGGAATGAGGGAGGAGATGAATAATGGGAGATGAGTATGGGGAGGGAAGCATCCATCTTGTTGACCATGGGAAAGAATGAGAAATGGGAGACTGTTGGAAGGTTTTGAGCAGAGAGATGGCATGACACGACATGTTATAAGAAGCTTTCTCTAGAGGCTATGTTAACATAAAATGTAGGAGGGTAAGGGTAGAAGCAGGGAGAATAATTAGAAGGCTACTATAGCAGTCCAGGCAACATGATGGCACCTCTGCCCAGGGTGGTAGCTGTGGATGTGGCAGGAGGTAGCTGGATTCTGAAGATACATTGAAGATAGGGCCTATAGTATTCACTGACAGATTGCGTGCAGGAAGAAAAAGAGAAAAGAGAAGAGTCAAGGATGATTCCAGGGCTTTTGGCCTGAGCAACTGACTAGGATGGAATTGTCATTAACTGAGATGGGGAGGGTTGCTCTGGTGGTTTTATGCTGTGTCAAATTAGCTTGACTGAGCCTTTGTTTCCTAGAATTCCCTTCCCTGTGTGGTTCTGGGTTAGGGTTAACCAAAAGAGAAATTTTCGTGAGATCAGCAAGTAGGAGTGAAGCAGTAGCCATTATACGCTGAAGGTCACTGAAGCTCACATACATTGTCACTGATCATCAGGATCCCTTTGTGGTGGGGGTTGGCAGGATGGGCAGAAGCTGGGCCCATTGCTCCTCCATCTTTCACTGGCTCTCTTCTTTCAGTTTCTCTGAGTCCTGGACCAAATGCATGTGCAGTTCCAGGGCAGAAGGCATCAGGTCACCCCCATCACTAAAGTTAGAGGCAGTGAAAGACCATCATGGGTATGTCCTCACTGGTTCCAGCTAGTCCTTGTGTGTTCCAATTGGTCTTTCTCTCTGTTGCTTCATGCCCAGTTTTTCTTCCTGATTGACTGCTCTAATGATCTCCCATGTTCTCACACACAAGCTCAGATGCAGAAGCAGCAGCCCTCCATAGAGTTCTTTACCTGATTAGTGACTTTCCTCTGAACCCTGATTAATGGGTTTTCTCTGGTCTTCCAACTGTCCTCTTCTATACCTTTACTTCCTTAGCTTCTCCCACAATTTTGTGTGAGGTCTGATCCCTATAAATAAATAAATTATTCCATATCTTCATAGTGGTTCCAATTCCCTGATGGGGCTCCACTGATACACTGCCAAAGGAATACATTTGGGTAGAAGATCAGGAATTGGGTCTAGACATGTTAATTTTAAAATTCCCATTAGGCATCCAGGTGGAAATTTTGAATAGGAAGTTTGACATTATGAGTCTCTAGTTCAGGGGAGAGGTGCAGGATGGAGACATGACTTTTGAAACTATCTGTGTATTGACAAAACTTAAATCCAGGAGACTACATGAAGTCATCCAAGAACTGCCTATAAATAGAAAAAAAAGTGGTGGAAGGACTAAGTCTATGGATGGTCTAACATTAAGAAAACAAAATGTTTGTTCTATATCTGTGAAATATGTCACTGGCATTTTAAGGAAAATGGAGACAATTGTGCTTGAACAACAAGAAAAAAGAAAACAAAATAAAGTGCAGGTAACATACACTGAACAAGCAAATATTAAATGAAGAACAAAGAAAAATCATTGAAATGAGCAAAGTTTCTCAGTTGTTGAATAAACCTAGAAAATTTGGAAGTGGTTAGTGACTATTTATCTGGCAGATAAATGAAAAAAAAATCCCTGCTAGTTTATTTATTTAAATCTACCTTCTAAAGATTTTAGATGTTTTTGTTTTAATCTCTCCTACTGGTCAGAAACTCAGTTGATCAAACCCACTGGGAAATTCACAGCATTAGCAAGATAATTCAGGGCCAACCATAACAGTAATTGTGACAAAACAAAAATGAAATAAAAAGTCATATCAATCCTTCAAACTGGACTAGAAATTGAAGTGTAAAGTGTTTCATGTTTTGAGGATGGCTGCCTCGTTTCTCCAGATCCAGTTTTGTGATACCATGGGGTGGGTGGTGGTTCTTCGCTAGGTACATTTTTGCCCCCAAGGGGACATATAACCATGTCTGGAGACATTTTCGGTTGTCTTAACTGAGAGAGGGCTGCTATTGGCATCTAGTGGGTAGAGGCCAGGTATGCTCCTAAACACCCCGCAAGGCACAGGACAGCCCCGCTATCCCCACAATGTAAACTACGCAGAGATTGAGAAACCCTGGCTTAGAGTATGGCTGTCTATTTCAGGGAGTAGAATGCAAATCTTTGCAGAGGAATAAAACCAGAACGAAATCTAATTTTATTTTTATTTCCGTAAAATGGTAAAATGATGCACAAGTGGAGGAAAGGGAAGGGCGATAGAATTTGAGAAAAGGAAAAATGGGGAAGAGGAGAGGAGGAAATAAGTATGCTGTGCAACACTGACGGGCTCGGAGAAGTTCTTAGATCCAATAAGCAACTACCAGATGTTGAAGCACTGAATGATGTAACAGGCTGTGGGAGTGATCTTCACTCACATAATCCCACAGAGCAACAGCGCTCCCTGGGTTTTGCTGTACTGTGTATGGGGCCCAATCACAGGAGAAACACATTAAGTGTCATGGCGAGTGATGGAGGGTTAACCTGAGATAAGACCTACAGGCAATGAATGTATTGTCACCTTCCACCAACGTTGCCCCTTGTAGTTCCAAATTTTCTGGCTTGTCCCTCTGATTAGCTGCAGCAAGGAGAGGTGGCAAAAACCTAGACCTCAAATATGGAACAAACCAGTTTGCTCATTGCAAATTAGATCAATTACCTTGAAATCAATTCAGTTCTCTTCTTCCTCCAGTGCAGTTTAGTCTGCCCATGAATTTTCTATGCATGTGCATCTATATCAAGCTGCTGTAGGGAAAGGCAGGAGTTGGAGCCCTTCTAATCAGCCGGCATGCTTGTTAACATGCTCAGAAGGCTGCAGGGATGGTGCACACAGTAGTTTTTTTAAGGCCTCATCCTGTGGCATTAGGGAACTCAGGCAAAGGGAATGGCTGAGCCATGAAGAGCACTGCCAGGCACGCTAGTGCACACAGATCCATGCACAGCCACGCTCACAGGCTCATCCAGGACACCTGTAGCCCAGG
>PVKM010048258.1:0-11244 GCA_004027735.1 Carollia perspicillata
CTACTACTGATGGGCATTTAGGTTGTTTCCAGCCCTTGGCTATTGTAAATAGCACTGCTATAAACATAGTCAAAAGAATTCAAGATCCTTTTGAATTGGTATATTGGTTTTCTTTGGTTAAATATCCAGAAGTGGAATCACTTGGGTTGTAAGGCAGTTACACTTTGAGTTTTTTGAGGGAACTCCATACTGTTTTCCATATGGCTGGACCAGACTACATTCCCACCAACAGCACACTAGGGTTCCCTGTTCTCCACATCCTTGCCAGCATGAGTTGTGTGTTGATTTATTGATGGTAGCCATTCTGACAGGTGTGAGGTGATATCTCATTGAGGTTGAAATAGTCATTTCAGTTACGGCTATTCCTCATGTTATTTCATCTTATAAAATGTTTATTATTTCTGCCTTCTATTGCCAAAAAAATAATTTATCTAAACTTAATGTTGTAACATTTTAGGTGTCACTTTCAAAGTATGTGAGCAAGTACAGGGTTTTTCAAAATTATCCCAAGGAGTACAGAGGCAAGAGTTCTGAAGACCCCAGGGCAGAGAGTTGCTTGCTCCCAATATCCCCACTAGTGACTGATTGCCTTGGACCTCCTAAATCAGTATTTTGCTGAAAATCCATTAATCAAAGATTAAAGAATATTGACATTTATAGTCTCACTTAACGTGAAATCTGGAGGTCATCTTTTTTAGTTGGCGTAGTGGCTTAGTGATGGCATCAGGGACCCATGTTTCTACACCACCCTCTGTATGTCTGCTGTATCTTATCTCGTGGTCACGAAATGGCTGCGGGCATCACTCAGGCAAGGGCAAAGGGGTCATGCTCCCCCACATGCCAGGTACCATCTGCAGACTTTCCTTTACATCTCATTGGCTGGAATTGGATGATGTAACCACCCTTAGACCAATCACTGGCAAAGGGGTATGGAGTTGCTTGTTGGCTTGAACCAATCACTGTCCATTTCCTGGGACTGGGTGCATGGCTGTTGGAGCAAAAATGTGTTTCTTTTGTCACGGAAGGAGAGGAACATGTTTTATGATGAACAGCTCACCCTGCCTCTATACCTATTCCCTAGTCTCACCAGACCACTTTGGGTTCCAACATGGCTCTCCTCGTGTTCCCTGCTTCATCTCTGTTGAACTCCTGTTCATCCTTCAAAGTCCGGTGCCACCTCCTCTGTGAATCTTTCCTTGGGTGCCCACCAGCCCCTCCCTTTGTGCTTCAGCCTTCTGTTCACCTGCAGTATCATTTCCCTAGACTGTCTGGTCAGTCAGCTCTGAGCTTGGCAGTCTGGGCCTGCACCGTCAGCTTGTTGAGAGCAGGGACCCTCGGCATGCTGTGTAGAAAGAGCAGTGCAGGCAAGAACAGCCCCAGAGGAGGCCTCTGACTATGGAGGGGATCCCAGCGTGGCTTCAGGAGAAAGAGCAGTCTGGGCAATGCCAGAAAAATGGTTTGAGGCCACATCACGGAATCTTCAGTGCTGGCTGTGGGTTTTGCCATCTATAGGAGGAAGCCTTGGAAGGGCATGGTGAGGACCAAGTGGGTGAGTCTCCTTACCAGTCACGGGGAAGCCTGAGGTCTGGGGGAGAGTCAGGGTCCCTACTGGTCTTATCCCCAGAGCAGAACCCCCCCACCGAGGCTTCTGTGAGTTGAAGTGGGGAGGGCATGAGCTGGTATTGGCTGCCTCCACCCCCAGCCCAAGGGAGGAAACAAACACAGTGACCTTTGGCTTATTACATAACCTTTCTATGTATGCCTCATTTTCTTCAACCGTAAAATGAGGAGACTAAGAGTACTGACTTCCTGGAATTTTATGAAGATAAAGTGAGTTAACATACAGAAAGTGCTTAGGACAGTGCCGGGTACATGGTAAATGCTCAATAAATATTGACCCTTGGCATTATTATTATACAACCCGGGGAGGAAAGCCAGCTCTGATTTCGCTGTTCTCGTTAAATGGGGCCATCATTGAGAGAGCCGTGGTGCACGGGCCTCTGCACCGCCCAGAGGACCCTAAGGACAGAGATCCAGCTGTTCTCACTCCCAGAAAAGTTCCAGGCCAGAGGCTTTGCAGCTGCGGCTGCTGGCTTCCCTATGCCAGGTTCTGTGGGCGCGGACCCAGGGAAAGAAGGCCGTGAATTCCGCAGCCTGAACACTGAGCCTCTGTAGCAGCTCCGTGTGGCCTCCTGGGCCTGTTAGTTAACAGGCACATATGGGGTATGGGCTGGGCAGAGCTGCCAGCATGTGGGAGGGGCTGTACTTGTATCTCGGAGGCCCCACTGCGTGCTGGGCCCTAAGCAAGGCCTGGGCTGCTTTATTGGTGTATTCAGCATATCCACATCCTGTCTGTCTGTCTGTCTCTTGCCCCCATCTCAGGGTGACTGAATCCCGCCATCTTCACCTGTACATGCCGGCCGGGATGGCGTTCATGGCTGCTGTCACCTCCGTGATCTACTATCACAACATCGAGACCTCCAACTTCCCTAAGCTGCTGATCGGTAGGGGAGCTAAAGGGGCTGGGGAGGGATAGGCAGTGTTCCTTCAGATAAATGTTTACTGAGGACTTCCTGTGTGCCAGGCTCTCTTCTAAGTGCTAGGGGTTCAGAGTGGAGAAGAAAAAAAACAAAATTCTGCCATCGTGGAGCTTACAGACAGGCAAAGACAGTAAATTAACCAACAAGTAGTGGCGATGCTATGAAGACAATAAAGCTGGGTAAGTGGCAGAGAGTGATGGCAATGCTGCTGTTTGTGCAGAGGAGGCTTCAGACCAGATCGAGCTTGCAGATATTTGGGGGAAGGGTGTTCCATGCAGATGGAACAGCAAGGGCAGAGGCCTCCTGTTAGGAAGAAACCTGGCAAAGGCCTAGTGTGGGTGAATCAAATGAAAAAGGGGGAGAATGGCAGGAGCTGAGGTGAGGGGAGGAGCAAGGACGACTCCTGGGCTTTGGGTCTGAGTGCCTAGGCAAACATGGCAAAAGAGCAGGAACTGGGGTGGAGAGAGATCAGTTTTTCTCTCTGCATGTTGAGCTTAAGATGCCACTGAGATGCCAACTCAAGTGTCAAATAGGCAATTAATTAGATAAATGAGTCATGGTTAGAGAGATGGGGAGGTCAGGGCCGGAGCTATACATTCAGCAGTTACAGGCTTGTAGGTAGCACCTAAAACCTGAGCCCAGATGAGGTCACCTGGAGAGAGAAGAGAAAGGCTGCAGAACCCGAACCTGTGGTTGGCTGCAGCATTTAACGAGCCTCAGGAAGGACTGCATCTTAGCGCTCTGGCACCACATGGCCGGGGTCCCAGGCCGAAACGAAAGTGGTAACTGTTGACATTTATTGAGCACGTACTGCGTGCCAGGCTCAGTGCTAAGCTTCTTACACGCTGTATCTCAATCCCCACTCTCCCAATTGCCACTATTGCTGCCCCCATTTTACAGACGTGGACACCAAAATATAGCAGTTAAAAATACTAAGAGTGGGCACTCATTTAGCACTGACTATGTGTCAGACACTATCCAAAGCATTTTACACCCACTAACTCATTTCGTCCTTACAACAATGCTGTGAAGTAAGCACCAGTAGTACTTCCCCTTTACAGATCAGGAAAGAGGGGCTCAGGTTTTGTGACTTGCAGTAGCTGCCCAGCAGGGTGCTGGGAGTCTGGCAGCCCAGCTGCCTCTTAACTGCTTCTGAGACTACACGTCAAAGGGTCCTCAGGCTATGCGTGGGCCAGAGGTGTAAATCCGCAGGTCTGCCTCCGGGTTTGGGCTCAGTCTGCGTGTCTAACACTGGGCTGTCCATCTGGCTGTTAGGCTGTGGTCAGACTGTGTATCAATTCAGACTGTGATTTTTAGGAGTCACAGCACCTAACTGACGTCTGCAGTGTGGAACTCTCTGTATTAAGCCAGAGACAGCACAGAGTCATGAGTGGGCAGATAGTGTTTCCCAGGCTAAGCACGGGTGTACATACCCATGTAAGCTGAGATCTGTCAGTCATCCAGGTGACCCTGCCCCCAGGGGCGCCAAGTGAATGTGGTTGGAGGACTAGGGGGAAGCAGGTGGAGAGATGTTAAATACAAGCGTCAGACAGCTCCCCTCTCAGGTTCTGAAGCAGCTTCGCCTGCACAGAGAATCCCTCATTAACCACCAGGGCCTGGCCGACGGGTGCCCCTGGAAACGCCACGTCTGGGCATCTGGTGAGTGCATTTTCTCAATCTTCTGGAAGCACGTAACGTTCTCTCCTTAAAGCACAAGTTACCACCCATCAACGGCCCTGTCTTCCTCCAAGGAACAAGGACTAACTCCCTTCATTCACCTTTGTTAGAGTTTTGCTCTCCACAGAGTCAGAAATTCTAGAACAGGGAATAGTGGAGACGATAGAGGGTAATGGGAATTGGTGAGCAGCTGGCCCTCTGAGGAGGCTACTCTCTGCTCACAGGTCTCGAGTCCCACAGAAAGGTGAACCACGATGCAGCTTACATTGTCCCACATGATAGCCCGGATGCTGGGGCCCCAGGTGAGATCCAGGAAATGTTCTAGGAGAAAGTCATGTTTGAGCTGAGGACTGAAGGATAAGTAGGCACTAACTAACTAGGAGAAGTAGAAGGGAGTGCTTTGGGAGACGAAATAGTACATGCCAAGGTCCTGAGGCTGAAGCATTAGGAAACCTGGAAGAAAAACAGTGGCTGGAGTGCAGAGCAGAAGGGAGCTGAATTCGGAAGACTGGAGTGGCGGTGGGGCTTGCACACCGCAGGCATTGGCCTTCCCCCCAAAGGCAAGGGGAAACCATGGAGGATGGGGGGCCTGTAACCTATACATGACCTGAAATTTTCCTGTTTTAACCACTTTGAAGTGTATAGCTCAGTGGAATTAAGTGTATTTACATTGTTGTGTAATAGTTATCACCATCCATCTCCAAATGTTTTCATCTTCCCAAACTGAAACTCTTTAGCCATTAAAGGACAGCTCCGTTCCCCTCCACCCCCGACCTCTCACAAACACTGTTCTTCGGTCTCTATGACCCTGACCACACTAGGCACCGCATATGCCTGGGATCATACGCTATTGTGTTCTTTTGTGGCTGGCTCATTTCACTGAGCATAACATCCTCCAAGTTCACCCCTGCTGTGGCATGTGACAGAATGGTCTTCCTTTTAAGGCTGAATGATACTCCATTGTATGTATAGAGCACATCTTGCTTATCTGTTCATCTGATAGAGACTTGGGTTGCTCCCACCTTTGCCTATTATGAATAGTGCTGCCACTAACATGGGTGCTTTGGTGTGCATTGCTTTATGGAGGCTAGATTGGTGGAAGGGGAGTGGGGAAGCACAAGAAGGCCCTCAGGGGGTCCAGGGTAGACATGAGGGTGGCCCAGACTCAGGTGGGCACCTCGCTGGAAAGAAATAAATGGATTCGAGGTGTTTTGGGGGTTAAATCAACAGAGCTTGGTAATGGGTAGAATGTCGGGCTGAGGGAGAGGACAGGGAGGAAAGAAGCAGGAGAAACTGGCATTCTGAGCTTAAACCTCCCAGTAGCCTCTGTGTTACACCGCCCTTTTTCCTCTCCCCTTTTCTCGGTCAAGCACCAAACTTTTGCTGGGTGCTGCTGCATCTGGCAACAGGCAGAGAGGCTCAGTGCTGTAAGGTGGGACTGTGGAAATAACTCCTAGGCTTGGTTCTGGGTCTACCACTACCTCTCTGAGCCTCATCATTTTCCCACCTGGACAGGAATAGTAAGTCTCTGACTCAGGTACAGGGCTGTTATGAAGATCAAATCAGACCCTGTCTGTTAAGTGTTAGAGGCAAGACAGACCAGTGAGAGGCCTATGGGTGAGTCTTGGCTCCAGTAGATGACCATCACTAAGGGCGAAGGAGGTTCTGTGCCTAGGACAGAGTCCGTCTGGGGGAGGGTAGACGTAGAAGCAGGGAGAAGGCCTCCAGCTACGGGATTTCTTATGACCTGGAGACCAGACCGAGCTGAAATGTCCCTAGGGTGCTTCTGCCTTCTAATGCTGTCCTAGTGCTCTTGCCTAGGGACCTGAGACAGGGCATTTGCCCCTCCGCAAGCAAGTTCAATGTCTCAATCTAACAACCAGCCCAGAAATAGGCTTGGGCAGACCCCAGCTTTTGTTTCCAAAAGATGCGATGGCATTCGTGTCCAGGCCCACTTAGGGAAGGAGGGCCCGGTGAAGGTCTCCTTCCCTCCCTGTGGTTCCTCTAGAGAGGAGCTCGAGGGGGTTTAGATTGGCTTTATCTGCAGATGGCTCTAGGGAGTGAGGCAGAAGGAGCTCCCTGTGCTTTTTTTGTTGTGGCTGCTGCCAGTGGTTTATTGGTGGGTGGAGGTGGTGGGAATTAAGAGAATAGAATCCACTGATAGCTTCTGATGTTTATGGCCCCAGGTCTGTGATCTAGAGATAATAACAATGTTAACAGCTGATGTCCAAAGAGCACCCATTCTAATTAGAACACCAGCTCCAAAGCCTGGACACACTGCCTCCCAGGTCTGTGACTCACTTTGTGTATCCCCCTCTCTCCCAGACTCCCTAATGAGAGGTTTCACGCAGTAGTGGGCTCTGGGCTGGAGAGCCGGGGGCCTACGCCCTCGCCCTCTCTCTGTTACAGCTCGCTGTGAGCTTGGGCAGGTCATCTCCTCCCTCTGGGCCTCAGTCTCCTCATATGAAAAACTAAAGGGCTGGAACGAGGGACCATTAAGATCTTCTTGGCTTGGAAATTCCACAAGGAAACCAGTATAGGGTGGAGTGTACGGGCAGCCCTGCCACTTAATGACCCCATGACCTTGGGCCAATTACCTGATCTTTCTGAGCCTCGGTTCATTTGTTAAAAATGGGGGGGAGGGGTCTGACACATTGTTTCTGTCACAAGGTTATGGTGAGGAATAAATGAGACCATGTGTTTAAAGCGCTTACTTGGCACAGTACCTACAATTTAGTTAAAGAAATAATTTTCCTATTTTTCTTTTTACTATTTAAAAAGACCAGCTTGCCCTGGCTGGCTGGCATGGCTCAGTGGATTGAGTGCCAGCATGCAAATCAGGGAGTGTCTGGTTCAATTCCCAGTCAGGGCACATGCCTGGGTTGCAGGCCAGCTCCCCAGAAGGGGGCATGAGAGGCAACCACACATCGATGTTTCTCTCCCTTTCTTTCTCCCTCCCTTCCCCTCTCTAAAATAAATAAATGAAATCTTTTTAAAAATTAAAAGACAAGCTGGACTTCTAAGATTATTGTTTTTGAACATGCCTATCATGAATATTTTAATATACGTTCATCACCTCAAAATCACACACTCATAGATTCGTACATGCACATCCCTTTACTCAGAGGTGTGCACACTTGACTCTGTAACACATGCTTGTTCACACGCACCCCCTCTGACACACTTGCACACATATGAGGGTGCACACACGCACCCCCTGCACTCTGTCTCTCCTCCGCAGCCCTGCTCATCTACTGGACCCTGGCCTTCATCACCAAGACCATCAAGTTTGTCAAGTTCTACGACCACAACATCGGCTTCTCGCAGCTGCGGTTCTGCCTCACGGGGCTGCTGGTGGTCCTCTACGGGATGCTGCTGCTCGTGGAGGTCAACGTCATCAGAGTGAGGGTAAGCAGGCCCCTCCTGGGCTACAGCCACCTGCCACCCAGCTGAAGACACACCTGGGCTAGGGCGGAGCTTCTGACCGTGTCCTGCCCCACCCGATCCTTAGCCAAGCCCTAGAAGAAGTCAGCTCATTACACCTTCCTCAGAAAGGAGAGTTGAGGCCAGTGGGAGAAGTCTGGGGAGCAGCACTCCAGCTGGCCCAGCTGCCCAGAGGGAGAGAAGGTGACAGGCTGTGTTAGCAAGGCCACAGGATCCTGGGCTCCATCCCACAGAGAGGAAATCAAAGTTTCGGGTACTGGCTTCTCCAAGTTTGATATCTTTGGGGCAGGGGAGAATATTTGTTCTTATTTTCATGTGTTCATATTGTCACACATGTACACGAATGAGTAAAAGCGGCTTCATACACGCCTTTTGCTTGCCCCCTTTTCCTCTCTCAGATTCATCCCCTCCCCGCCACCTTTCCTCCCCCAGGTGACCCAGATTGACAGCCCAGTATGTGTCCTCCCATACTGTTTCCATTACTATAATGCCATACATGTCTATCTATGCAGGGTTTTTTCTCAACATATATGCACACAGTTGTTTTTTCTCAATATTTATTTTATAAAAATGGGATCACATTACACAGTTTTCTGCGTCTGGCCTTTCTCATCCAACAGATAGCTCCTAGGACTCCCCCCAGGTGTCGCATGGCTAATTTCTTTTTTAAATAGATGCATAATATGTCATCATGTGGCTGAGCCATAATTTATTAGCCATTAACCTATCAATGGGCATTTCCTTGGTTGCCAAGATTTTGCCTCCACAAATAGCGGTGTATTAAACACACTTACTATATCTTTATGTATTGCTGCTTTTATTCCTATGGGAGAGAGGCCAAGGAGTGGAGCTGCTGGTTCAAACTCTCTGGGTGTTTTCAATTTAATTGATGTTGCAGATCCCCTTCCAGACAAGCTGCTATCTACCAGCAACGAATAAGAAAACCCTTTCCCTTCCTCCAACCAGCAGTGAGGGTTAGAGCCATTTCTAATAGGGACCACTCTGAAAAGTGGAAATGCCACTTTAATTTGCATTTCTCTGACACCTCTGCTTTTAGTTAATTTGCAGAGCAGAAAACTTTTCTACATTCCCTGCCTCGACGACCCTCACAGCAGCCCCGTGATGAAAGTACTACCCGCTTTTTAGATGAGGAAACATTTTAGATAAGATTTGTCCAAAAATCTAGTAAGTGGAGGAGGCAGGATTAGGACCCAGGTCTGCATGGCTCCATGTTCTGGAAACCCTCCCTGGTGGTATCCTGAGATTCGTGGAGAAGACAGTATATGGGAGATCTCTGCTCCTCCCCAATCTAACTTGAGCCCAACCCAACCCAGCCCAAGGGATTCAGAGCAGGCCTCAGTGAAGAGTCAGGAGGCCCTGGTTTTGGTGGCCAAGAGGGTTGGGCAGTCCTTTTCCTGGAAATAGGCAAACAATGGCCCCATCTGTTAGAGGTCAAGGGTGGGCTGTCACAGCCCCAGATCTTTGCTGCTGGGACAAACTGGAGAATGGTGAGAAGCCGCCCTTGCCCATCTCCACTGACCTGTGTGCCCCACAGAGATACATCTTCTTCAAAACGCCAAAGGAGGTGAAGCCCCCTGAGGACCTGCAGGACCTGGGGGTGCGCTTCCTGCAGCCCTTCGTGAACCTGCTGTCCAAAGGCACCTACTGGTGGATGAATGCCTTCATCAAGACTGCCCATAAGAAGCCCATTGACCTCCGAGTTATTGGGAGGCTGCCCATCGCCATGAGGGCTCTGACCAACTACCGGCGGCTGCGTGAGGCCTTCGATGCCCAGGCGGTCAGTGGGGACATGGCCATAGCATCTGTTCCCTGCTCTCTGGTTTAGATCAGAACCTCAGAAAGTATCAGGTCAAACCTCTGGTGGGAGAGTAGGGGAAATTGAGGCCCAGAGAGGGGAAGAGTCTTCTCCTAAGTCACACAGTGAGCCAAGGACAAGTCCAGGACCAAAGACTCATAGGACAGTCACAGCTGCAATGGCCCTTAAGGTTTAGGCCATCTGGTCTAACACCCTCATTGTCCAGGTGGGGAAACTGAAGCCCTGAGCAGGGAAGTGACCCCCCTGGATTCCATACACCCTGTGCTCTTCCTTCTGGAGCTCAGTGAAAGGTGGAAATTTTCACCCATTTTGGAGGGCAGGGGTATTTGTGACCTGATCCTTACAATAACTCTATGAGTTGGGCCAGATAAGGACCTCCCCATGTCACTGAGGAGGAAACCGAGGCCCTGAGAAAGTCATGACCTCCCCAGAGCCAGCCCACACAGCTGGTGGGTAACAGAGCCAGTCTCCCAACTTCCGGTTCAGCACTCCGTTGCTGCCTCAGCCTTAGCAGGTGGGGAAACACCAAAGCAGACGTGGTGGCAGGTGGTAACGAGTGAGTATGGCATATGCCACTCCCTCATTACAGTGCTGTGCTTGTCATGTGGTCCCTGACCAGCTGTGTCACCTTGATCAATATTCTGGCCTCAGTTTCCCCATCTGGACCATGTTGGCATTGATAGGGCCCCCCCAACTGTGCACTTGGTGGTTCCATGATTTCTTCCGGGAGTTCACCTGTTTGCAGCAGACATGGCCACTGGGTATCCCCAGGCAGCAGGGGCCGGGGGCTTCCTGGGGTGCTGGGCCCTGCAGTGAATGGGCCCTCAGCCACTCTGACCTGGCCATGGGTCTCTCTGGGCAGCAGAAGGATATGCAGAGCCCACAGGGTGCCCGGGCCATCTGGCGAGCACTCTGCCATGCCTTCGGGAGACGCCTGGTCCTCAGCAGCACTTTCCGCATCTTGGCCGACCTACTGGGCTTCGCTGGGCCCCTGTGCATCTTCGGAATCGTGGACCATCTTGGAAAGGAGAACCGTGTCTTCCAGCCCAAGGTAGGCCACCCAGGGGTAGAGTGGGGCACCCTTTTGAAGGTTTTCACTGAGGAATGAGAATGTTCCAGAGGTGGATGTGTGTGCGCTGTGGCCACAGTAGGGCAACACCTCATACATGCACAATATCGCTCCTCACTCGGCAATTTCCCCATCCAGAAGATGCTCCACAGCGGCCAACAGAAATGCCAGGAGGTGAGCTTGTGCTCCAGGAGGGTTTCGGGCACCCTGCTCTCCCCACCACACTGTCACGGCCATGATGCCTCTCCTGATTATTTGGTCATTGAGAAAGCTGCAGGAAGTGCCTTTGTTTACTCAGCATAAGAGCTTTATGATTTGTTGGCTTTTCATTCATGTCATCGTAATAGACTCTAAATCCCTCTCGGGGTCCGTCCTCCTCAGTTCTGTGTATCCGTAGCACTCGAGGCTCCTCAGGGGCATCTGGGGGGCTGCATTGAGGGAAGGGGGCATGGGAAACCCCATGCGTAGGGCCTTTTCTCCCCCCCCCACCCTGCTTCATAGTTCATTCAAAGCTGCACCAGTTTTATTAATAGGTTGGACTTTCCCATTGAATTTCTATTTAAAAAAGAGTTCCATGTCTTAAAAATATGTGAAACTCATTGGACTAGATCAGCAATTTTCAACCTTTTTCACCTTATGAGACACATAAACTAATTACTAAAATTCTGTGGCCACCC
>PVKM010048259.1:0-11238 GCA_004027735.1 Carollia perspicillata
TCAGTTGTTCGGTCAGATCGGACCCCGTAAAATGATAACAGAGCATACAAGCAATGCCCCATATTGCTTTGTGGAATCTTATGAACACAGAGATGCAGCTGCTGCATTAGCTGCTATGAATGGGAGAAAAATTCTGGGAAAGGAGGTCAAAGTAAACTGGGCAACAACACCAAGTAGCCAGAAGAAAGATACTTCCAATCACTTCCACATGTTTGTTGGGGATTTGAGTCCAGAAATTACAACAGAAGATATCAAGTCAGCATTTGCCTCTTTTGATAAAATATCAAATGCCCGTGTAGTTAAAGATATGGCGACTGGAAAATCCAAAGGCTACAGTTTTGTGTCTTTTTATAACAAACTGGATGCAGAAAATGTAATCGTGCATATGGGAGGTCAGTGGTTGGTGGTCGTCAAATCAGAACCAATTGGGCCACGTGGAAACCACCTGCACCTAAAAGTACACAAGAAAATAACACTGAGCAGCTGAGATTTGAAGACGTAGTAAACCAGTCAAGTCCCAAAAACTGTACTGGGGTACTGTGGCGGAATTGCTTCTGGGCTAACAGATCAACTTATGAGACAAACATTCTCACCATTTGGACAAATCATGGAAATAAGAGTTTTTCCAGAGAAGGGGTATTCATTTGTCAGAGTTTCAACCCATGAGAGTGCGGCCCATGCTATTGTCTCGGTGAACAGCACTACGATCGAAGGACACGCTGTTAAATGCTATTGGGGTAAACAATCTCCTGATATGACTAAAAACTTCCAACAGGTGGACTCTAGTCAGTGGGGCCAGTGGAGCCAAGTCTATGGGAACCCACAGCAGTATGGGCAGCATATGGCAAAGGGTGGCCAGTACCGCCTTACGGAATGTATGGGCAACCATGGAATCAACAAGGATTTGGAGTAGACCAATCACCTTCTGCTGCTCGGATGGGTGGGTTTGGTGCGCAGCCTCCCCAAGGACAAGCTCCTCCTCCCTCGTAACACCTCCTTCTAACCAAGCTGCATATGGTATGGCAAGTTACCAAACACAGTGAGCTGGGACCCTGAACACAATTGTAATTCACGATAGCTTCAGTTTCCTGTGACACTCTGAAGACAGGGAAGTAGACATTGGAAAATGGAAATACTTATTTTAAAAACTGACATGTTTGGAACCTTTAGCACAGCTTTGCTTTGGTGACAGAACTAGAAGACACACTAGAAGACACAATGATAATTATATATACATATATATATGTGTGTGTGTGTATATATATAATATATAATATATTATAATATATTATATATATATTATATATATATAATCTTTCCTTTACTTCAACCTCAAAATGAAGCCAACATCAAAACCTGTTAATTCTTTCCCCAAAACATAGCTCTATCCTCGTTTAGGCCACAGTTAGCTCTTGCCTAGACTTTAGTCCTAATATCCGGTCTCTCTGCTTCCCCCTTTACCCTCCTCAAGCCCTTAAGGCAAGTGTGTCAAACTCATTTTCATCAGGGGCTACATCAGCCTCATGGTTGCCTTCAAAGGACCAAATGCAGTTCTAGGGTCGTATAAATGTAACTACTCCTTAACCGGGGGCAAGGAGCTCAGAGCTGCCACCAGGTAGAAACAAGGTACCGGGCCAGATAAAACAAGGTGGAGGGCCGGATCGGCCCGCGGGCCTTGTGTTTGCCACCTGTGCCTTAAGGAGGAGCTACAGTGATCTTTTTAAAAAGCAAATTTGGTCAGGCCACTTACCTGCTAAAAACAACTCAGTGTGCAGCGCATTCTGAATAAAATTAAAACTCTAACTGTGCCATGTAGCCTCCTGCAGGACCTGGTCTCTATTACCTGCTTCAATTTAATTGCCAGCCATGCCTGTTTTACTCAGTATAGCATGTACTCAGTTCCTAGCATAGTTTGACTCTCAAAAATTACTCAATAACTATTGAAAAATTAATGAATAGAGATGATGACTTAAGTTTTAGATACTCGATGTGTTTGTGGCGAAATGTCTAGCTGGACATTACAATAATTAGTGAGTAAATGTATGGACATGTTGCTTAAGAGAGAAGACTAGGCTAGAGATACAGTGGTAGATTAAAAAATTGGAACACAAGATTCATTTTCCCTCCTTTTCTAGGAAGATATGCAGAGTGGAAAGAGAAAGGCTCTGAGTATGGGATTTGGAACAACAAAGAAATAAAGAAAGGCAAACTTGCAAAGGAGACTGAGGAGCAGTCAGAAAGGTAAGAGGAAAGCTAAGAGAGTACGATCACAAAAAAGCTAAAGGAAAAGAGAATTTCTGCCCAAAAGCAAACAAGAGACACATGAAGAAGTTGCCAGTTGGTGAAGACTGCTAAAATGAAAAGGCTGTGTGGATCTAGTTCTGAGGTAGCCCTTAGGGGCCATGGCTAGGATGCAGAGACGTAGCGAATCAGAAGGCAAAAAGAGGCTTTGCAAACGTAGGGAGCGCAGCTGGTGCTCTGGCAGTGCCCCCCGCCCCCACCGCCCCCGTGCTGAAATACACGGGCTTGTACTGGTAATGCTTCAGAAGCTGTATGTAGGCTCAGCAGAAAATAGTGAATTTTTGAAAATAAACCTTTGTTATTATAAATGTAGTATATGCATGGTAGAAAGCCAGAAGCTAAATACAAGCAAAATAGGAAAATAAAAACAATTGTATTTTTTATCCAGGGATTACCACTGTCAGCAGTTTATAGTGTACCTTTAATGTTCCCTATATTTGTATACAAATAAATAAATAAATATGTATTTTAAACCAAAATGGCATTGTACTCAATGTGCAGTTTTGTAACCTATTTAGTTTTTCAATATTAACAGTCTCAGCCTTCCCAACTCAATAAATTTTCATATAACCTAAAAGCCAAATTCAGATTTTCCCATTAGTTTCCAAAATATCTTTACTGTAAAAATTAGTAATTAAAAACAAACAATTGCTATTTATTTTTCCTTTCCTGTGGGAATCCTAGTTCAGGGTAACCAAATAGTTCCAGGTAACAGAGGCAAGCTCTGGTTTACCGAAGAAAGTCAGAATATCAAAGGAATGATGGAGTTAGAGTTATTTTGCAATTCTCATTGAAATCATTGATTTGTATAAGGGTTTTTGACGAGTGTTAAAGCTTGAAATTTATGTCTGAAGGGGAACTGGACATCTGCAAAGTATCCAAGTAATGTTAAACAAATTATTTTTTGGCCATTAATTTATAAAGTAGGAATGAGATTATCATATCATTAATTCAGTTATCAGCCTAAACATCAAGCAAATAGCATGAAAGATGCCATATAAAAAATACTACATCAACAATAAGTATTCTAGCCCAAAATGTTTACCTCTAGTTCATTAGGTCTCATCTTTCAAAGACATTAGCTTTCAAAAAGCCTATTTTGCCTTTATAAAAAAACATAGATAAGATGTTCTGGGTTGCTAAGCAGTACTGCGAAGGCAGAAGAATGAGGAAATGCATGCATTACTGTCTTTGCCTAGAGACATATTTTGTTTTACTGTGATTTACTGTACTTAATAAGGTTGGTGAGAGTGAACTGGCTTAGACTGTTGACTCCAGGTACTGTAAGACAAGGTCTGGTTGAGAGTCTTAAATGAATGGAAAACACAGCTCTGAAATCCAGCCTGGCTCCTGGTTGCTGAAGAAGTGGCTGTCATTCTCACATCACATGGGACACCCTGCTATTTGAGTTGGGGACTGTGTAGATTCTTAAGTATATCAGCTTTCATGACCTGACGTTGTGCCCATGTCTGCTATAATTCTCAGAATGAGGGCAGTTCTGCAAAAGCCTTGGTATCAGTGGGAGGTTGGTAGAGTGTATGGTCTGTATGTGATTTTCTTAAAACTGAGTGGAGTGAAAACACGGTGATATAGTGCAGAATGTAATATTCCCTCAAACAGTAATCATAATAGTGTATATTCCATGAGTTATTTAATTTTTATAATAACATTGTAAAATTGGCTTTTAAAAAACTCCACAGATGAGAAAAAGAGCATTGGTGAGGTTTACACAGCTAGTCAATGATAGGGCTAGGATTAGAATTGAGGTCTGGCTTTACAGTTGAGCTCAACCCCTCTACATTATACTACCTCAGTGAGTCAACTTTGTATTAATGAACCTTGTAATACTAATTGAAGTGATTTTGAGATTTCCTTTGGACCTGATAGTAACACTAACTGATAACAGTTTCTGGATTATCACTGCTAACCTGATGGGAACATCTGTGCATGAAATGAAAGTGCTTAGTTCTTGTCAAATATTAGCACTGAAAAAATAAAACATTAACTGAACACTTTCGATTCTTTTTCAGGTAACAGTCAGTGCTATTCAAGGCAAAGCTTAAACTTATATTTGACATTTTTTGCTACTTTTTATGAATTCGACAGTTGAGCATTTGGAATCTATTCAAATTCTACTTCTAGCTGAATCATTTGAATGCCAAAGAGATCAGTACATCCTCTTCTTAGCATCTCTAGGGTAATCTGTATCTGTAGAAAGGTTTATATAAATTTGGACATGTTAACATGCTCAATCTGATTTATTTACCATAGGTCATGTGATGTTAGCCTTTCTCCTGGGCTTAAAGAAGTTTGCAGCAAATAACAAGTAGTATGAGATGATTTTCAATGGAATACTTTTACTAACAAAAAGCACTGACATGATAAGGAGGGAAAGATAACTAACTATACAGGGTCTGCAGAAGTGATGCCATTGAGTGTGGTTGGTAGGGTACGTAAATGTCTCTCATGAGATGAACAGCAATTTGAACATTTCACCTAAAATGTCATATACTGTGCTTGAATATGATGTTGTTATGTTATAACATTGCATGCTTATGATTTCATAATAAAAGATTTTTTATGTAATAAAAAGGGGCACTGTTTGTGCCAGACCCTGTATTTGGGTAAGGGTAGAACATAACAAATAGTAGTGGCGGTAGAGTACATTCCTACCACCCAGCCTGCAGGTGGAGAAAAGAAAGTAACATATTTTGAAGTTTTTTTCTAAAGCAGAAGCCCAGTTATAGTTTAGAGTTGTGGGTCTCTAAGAAATGAGACATTTAAAAAACAACCTAATCACATATTATTACCATACCTAAGCTAATTACCAATAATTCTTTAATATTATGTAATACGCAGTCAGTATTGCAATTTCCTTTATTGTCTCACTAATTTTCATAAAAGTGATTTATTTGAATCAGAATCTTAAAAAAGCCCATGCATTGCATTTAGTTGGTATGTGTAATGAGTCTATTTTAATCTATCAACAGTGCCCTCCTTTGTTTTCCTTGCCTTTATTTGTCGAATAAAGGTCATTTTCTTCTAGAGTTTCCGTGTCCTCAGTTTAGATCATTGTATGCACATGGTGTACTACTTTTGTAATAATTTAAGGACTGTTAGGATGTAAATGATGTCAGGTCCAAATACTATGCATATTTGGCTGACAGAAAAAGGAAGTCAGTGGGGAGTAATCAATGAGGTGGGACCACCAGGGGAGAAGTTTCTGGCCATCTCTGGAAAGGAGCTGACATTCAAAGATGAAGTCTCAAACAAAGGCATGCCAACTCCAGTCCATTTCCTGGAGGGTGTTAACAGGGATGAAGCGTTAAAGAAAACGACTGAGGAAGTCTGGTAGGGAGAGCCTGGTCTCAGCTGTGCACATAAGAATACTGGAGAAAAGTACAGCTCCCACAGGAACTGACTGCAAAACAACGAGGGTAGAATATCAAGAGGGCCCAGGTAAGAGAGATGAATCTAACGGGAACGCAGTGAACAGGTGTTTTTGGAACATAGGGTACGTGCCTTCTTTTGCCATTTGTCACCTCAGGGCAGCAGTGTTCTGGAGCGGTAAGAGATAGTAAATACCAAGGAAATTTGGAGGAAGGCATCTAGGCAGGATTTGTCTTTGTTTGGGAGGGGCGGCGCTAGACCGGGGCTACCTGACAATGCTGTGAGTATGCGTGGAACCTTCACCCCCAGCAGAGAACAGCAGCAATGACAGTTCTGAAACACACTAGTTTACAGGTAGGACAAGGTCTTTGCTGGTTTTGCATCCATTTCAGGAGAGAGGTGGAGTAACCTACAGATACTTGATAATGCTTTTGTAATGGGATGGGCCTTCAACCTAGTAAAAACTAATAGCTTATTAAATTGAAAGACAATGTCCAATCTGGTTTATATAAATTGAATTACTTGTGACTTCTCAGAAAGTCTATAGGTGTGTAAATATGGGTTGAACAAAGCTAACTGGATAATCTACACTAGTAATATGAGTATATAATCTTTTATACTTTTGAAGATACAGACATAAGTCATTTGGACATTCTGCAGTGAAATGATAGATTTGGTTTTATCAAGAAAGTACTACAGAAGTATGTTTTGAATAATTCATGCAGCTGAGGGAAAGAAAGAGAGAGTAAAGCTTGATAAATAAAAGTAAGACATAATTTCTTTGAATTATAGTTAAAACTTTGGAAGTGTAAGGGCTTATTTATTTGTTCTGTTTCCTACACTTACATCATTGTGATAAACAGCTTTTCATACACTCTCATGAAACTGAAATGAAGAACGTATTTACACTGAAAATGGGTAGGTATCAGACAGAGACGGGTTATTCTTTATGAAATTTATTTGGAGTTTAGGATGCCCTCTGAGTTGAATTAATACTCAGGAGCCAATTCTTACATCCTGAGTATTTCTAACTATTTCCATAGATGGTGTTAAAGTCATAGCACCTAATTTTGAATAGGCAAGGTGGGCGGAAAGAGTAGGCAGAGCTTCTCAGTAAGACTTAATTGTCCTTTACCTGTGAATGCATAATTATGTAATTCATTATGATGAACTTTCATTTTTAGATGTCTACAGTGGGAATCATGAACACTTCATAGATATGTGAACATTGTACATTATTCTGCCTTTTGTTACTCTAAATCATGGTCTCCTAAACATACGCTAATTTCTTAGTCTAATTATTAATAAATTATCTTCACTGGTACATTATGCAAATTTAAATTAAAAAGTCATTATCAAGAAAAACTTGAAATGCTGTACCAGTACACCTATTTAAAAGAAAATACCAATAAAGTGTTAATATGATTCTACCCACATTGATGAGAAAAGGGAAAAAAAAGGAAATGCTTAATGTTGCTTCTAAAGGCACATACTGGATGGAGATAATTATACAAATGAGTATGGTACCTGGTCTGAGAGGTCAATGGGCATAAAGTAAGAATTTTATTGGACTACTTCTGATGTTAGGCATATGAGAGATTGTTATTCTTTCCTTTAAAACATTATTAGAATAATTTAACGAGTCTGCTGTACAATCACTGGTTTTTAAACTTATGTAAAAATTTACCACTTTCAGTGCTCTTCCTTTAGTCTCGTCTCTCAGACCTTCCACTTGAGATCCTTTTACTTTGTTTCTAAAGTAAAGGAGTTTTACTTTACTAAAGTAAAGGAGTAATTCTAAAGAAAGGAGTTTCTTTAGAATTCGTATTAGTGACATGGTATTTGCAGCAAACTCTGCTCTCGCTTGCCTAAAAATGCCTTTATTTTGGCCTCACCCTTGAAAGAGCTTTCCACTGGGTACTGACAGTCATTTTCTTCTGGCCCAGTGAAGATGTTGTCCGGTCTTCTGGTTTCTATCGTTACTGATATAAGCCAGTTACAGGACACTTGGAGGATAATCTGTATTTTATATTTGCTACTTTAGAGGTGTTCTTTTTTTTTGGTTTTGGTGTTCTATGTAGTTTCACTATGGTGTATTTAAGTGTGGATTTATTATTCTTTAGCTTGCTTTGGGTTTGGAGGACTTAAGTCTGTGGATTGAAGTCTTTCATCAGTTCTGGAAAGTTCTCAGTCATTATCTTGTCAAATATTGCCTCTGCCCTATATTCTCCTTCTTATTCTCATGGAGCTATAATTAGATTAATTTTGGATCTCACAATGTCTTCCATATCACTTAAAGTATATTTTCTATTTTTCATTTATTTTTCTTTTTCTCTTGTGTTTGCGATAATTCCCCCAAGTGTACTTCCCAGTTCACTAGGTTGTACATTTGCTGTGTCAGACTGTTAAATCTGTCCCCCGAGTTTTAAATTTTAATAATAATAATAATATATATTTTTCAGTTATTTAAGTTCTCTTTTTTCAAATATCTTCAGTCATATTTTATATTGTTCTCTGTTCATATTTTTTTCAAACTTGCCTTTTATTCCTTCATTCATATTTTATGTAATTACTTCATAGTCTGTGCCTGGTAATTTCAGTGTCTCACGTCCTTTTGAATCTGTTTCTGCAGTCTTATATTTATATGGTTTCTCACTAATGATGTCTTATTATTTCTGGTTATTTTTTGAAATGTGAGCTGCTAATTTTCTTCAGAATTTTATTTATAATCATTCTGTAACTCTTCAGATGAAGATGAGTTCTTCCAGGGATCACTGCCATTTGCTTCTGCCAGATGTCTGAGAGCACTATCAGTTAAAAATTATCAGCTTAAGATGTTTGGAATCACCCAGGTAGTAAGAATTCAAGCTACATTTTTGAGGAAGAGCTGGATTGTGACTCCAAGTTCTCAGATATGAGTTTGTTTTTTCCCCTGTCCACTAGCTGACAAGGTTTAAGACAGTTAAATTTTCTTTGTAGAGAGTGGTGTGTATGCTAGTGAGGGGCAAGTTTATTTCTAGCACTTCTCTCCACTGAAGGAATAATCCTTGGAACCACAGCCGTGTGTGTGTGTGTGTGTGTGTGTGTGTGTGTGTGTGTGTGTAGGGTTGGTCATGAGTTTTTTCTCTTCTAAGGCAATGAACACCAAGGCTTATGTTAATTAGGTTTAGCAACTGATCTTAGTGTAAAAGGCTGGTTTTAGGCCCTATCCAACTCTCTATGTTCTCCCTTCATTTCATGTTTGACATAGTAATTTGTTACTTATTTCCAGGTAATCAATACATGTAATAAACTTAAAAAACAATTTTCTAGGAATTTTGTTTTCAGTGTGATCACTGATTGAAATACCTGGTCAGTGATATTAACAGAAACAGAAGCCTAATTTTTCTACTTTATTTGTCTTTTTATTTTATTTTTTAAAGTATATTTAATTGATTATACTATTACAGATGTCCCATTTTTCTACCCTTTATCCCCCTTTGCCCTGCACCCCTCCCTCACCAGCATTCCCGGTCCCTTAGTTCATGTCCATGGGTTGTACACATAAGTTCTTTGGCTTCTCCATTCCTTCCCTTTATTCTTAACCTCCCCCTGTCTATTTTGTACATACCAATTATGCTTCTTATTCCTTGTACTTTTTTCCCCATTTCCCCCCCTCCACCCACTAATACCCTTCCATGTGATCCCCATTTCTGTTCCAGTTGTTTGTGTAGTTTGTTTTTGTTTAGTTTAGGTTCAGTTGTCGGTAGTGTGTTTGTTGTCATTTTACTCTTCATATTTTTTATCTTCTTTTTTGTAGATAAGTCCCTTTAACATTTCATGTAATAGGGGCTTGGTGATGAACTCCTTTAATTTGACCTTATCTGAGAAGCGCTTTACCTGCCCTTCCATTCTAAATGAAAGCTTTGCTGGATAGAGTAATCTTGGGTGCAGGTCCTTGCCTTTCATGACTCCGAACACTTCTTTCCAGCCCCTTCTTGCCTGTAAAGTTTCTTTTGAGAAATCAGCTGATAGTCTTATGGCAACTCGTTTGCAGGTAACTGTCTCCTTTTCTCTTGCTGCTTTTAAGATTCTCTCATTCTCTTTAATCTTGGGTAATGTAATCATGGTGTGCCTTGGTGTGTGCTTCCTTAGATCCAACTTCTTTGGGACTTTCTGGGCTTCCTGGGAATCTATTTCCTTTGCGAGATTGAAGAAGTTCTCCTTCATTATTTTTTCAAATAAATTTTCAATTTCTTGCTCTTTCTCTTCTTCTCTGGCACACCTGTGATTTAGACACTGGAACGTTTAAAGTTGTCCTGGAGGTTCCTAAGCCTCTCCATATTTTTTTTTTTTGAATTCTTGTTTCTTCATTCTGTTCTGATTGAATGTTTATTTCTTCCTTCTGTTCCAAATTATTGATTTGAGTCAGAGTTTCCATCTCTTCACTGTTGGGTCTCTGTATGTTTTTCTTGATTTCACTTTGCATCGCCTTTACTTTTTCATCTATTTTGTGGCCATACTCAAGCATTTCTGTGAGCATCTTGATTACCAGTTTTTTTAACTCTGCATTTGATGGGCTGGTTATCTCTTTGTTGCTTAGTTTTTTGTGTTTTTTTTTTTAGTTTTGATCTGTTCTTTCATTTGGGCCATTTTTCTTCGTCTCGGTGCGCCTGTTATGTGGTAAAGGGTGGAGCCTTAGGTATTCACCAGGGTGAGGCAACCTACATCATTGCATTGTGGTACTGTATGTGGGGGAGGGATCAAAGAAGGAACAATGCTCCTGGCTTGACTAGTGTCTGGCTTTCAGTCACTTCCCTGGCTACCCACAAGGAAAGTGGGCCCTTCTGGTGCTGATTCCCAAGTGAGTGGGTTTGTGTATGCTCTAGGACCTAACAAACTCTCCTGTGAGGCTAGGAGTTTCTCCTGTCACCTCAAAATTCACACGTTTTTAGTGCCAGAGGTTTTGAGGCTTTAGTTCTCCATGCTGGAACACTAGGTCGCGTGGTCTGTCTGTCTCCCTAGTTGTTCCTAACAGTTTATCCACACACAAATGTGGGAATGCCAGCCACCCCCTCACCACCTGGTCCTCCAGCTACCACCTTGTGGTGCTTTCTCTCTGCCCCTGCTGCCTACGTCTGCCCCTGCTACCAGTCTGGATGAATGTTTCTTCTCTAACTCCTTGATTGACGGACTTCCATACAGTTCAATTTTCTGTCGCGTGTTTCTAAATTGTTGTTGTCCTTCTTTTGGTTGTGCGAGGAGGCACAGTGTGTCTACCTACGCCTCCGTCTTGGCCGCAAGTCCCCTTTGCCCGTTTTTTAATGGGATTGTTTGTCTTCCTGGTGTTGAGTAGTATCAGTTCTTATGTGTTTCAGAGATCAAACCCTTTTCTGCTATATTGTTAGCAAACATGTTCTCTCATACAGTCAATTCTGTTTTCATTTTGATGATGGTTTCTGTAGCTGTGCAAAACCTTTTTAATTTGATGCAGTCCCATGTGTTTATTTTTTCCTTTATTTCTCTAGCCCTAGGAGATATATCAACTGAAATATTGCCAGGTAGGTT
>PVKM010048260.1:0-11230 GCA_004027735.1 Carollia perspicillata
ATGGAGATGGTGATGATGATGTTGGAGATGATGATGGTGATGATGATGTTGGAGATGATGATGGTGATGATGAGGTTGGAGATGATGATGGTGATGATATCTACACTTAAGATCATCATGTAATAGGCCAGGTTCTAGAAATAGCTCATCCTCACAAGCCTGTGAAATAGGAACTATTATTACACCCATTTTACAGATGAGGAATCTGAGGTTAAATGAAGTGCCCAGGGTCATGTAGCCTAATGAGGCCAGCTGGCTCTTGGGCTCTGGAGGCTGTGCTCAGGTGTTCGGGTTGACACCTGTACCCTACGCAGCCTCTTTGGGTGCTCAGCGTCCGAGGTTCTGTGTCGTGGGAGCACAGAGGAAACGGACGGTCCACTTCGTTGCCGAAGACCCAGGGAATGGGAACGGCTCAACCAGTTACAGGAAATCCCCTTATGCCCAGTTTTTGCTCTTCTCACCCTCTCTCTTGAGTTTTACTTTAATGGTGTGGGGGAAAGTTATGGCAGAAAGAATCCGGAAGTTTCGATGACCCCTGACGGACACATCTGTTCCTAGGAGAGGGGAAGAGGTTAAGTTGCTGCCTTTTTCCGCATGAAATACTGGTTTGATGATATCGCACGATTAGCTGGATTCACGGAAAGGGAAGTATCCCAGCCGCCTGCACGAAGTCTTGCTTTGCTAACGGAGATGCTGGGGCTGGGGTGCCATGTGGCAGCTACGTTCCACGGGCACCGTGGGCACGTCACTGACACGTTACGAGCTGAGCGTTTCTCTGGACCAGGGTGGTGGATAATACTGACCGTTCCAGTCATTCATATTATGAAGATTTATTAGTCACCTGCCATGGCCGAGCCTACACTGGACACTGCAGACACCGGATGAGAAACACCGTGGCTCCCTGAGGAGCCCGGGCCTGTGGGAAGGCAGACACGCTCATAGAGGGAAAGAGCATTCATTGATGTTCTATGGCCCCGGTGCAGCGCTGCCTCTTTTATGTCGTTTGTTCCCGGGGAAGTGACCTTCTGTAACATGGACCCTGGCCATGAATGGACAGGAGGCCACGAGAAGACAGGGGAAGGGGCACCTCGCCGTTTGGGGGCAGGCGGCAGGCTGGCACAGGCGGGACACAGCACTGGGCAAGTTCACACTGGGAGTAAGGGGGAGAGGCCGTCCGGAGATGGGACGGGGCAGTGCCCGGAGCTGGGCGTGGGGAGCGCCCCTACAGGGCTGCCCTCCTCTGAGAAGGCCACCCGCACCTCCCCGCCCCGCCCTGGTGACGCCAGGCGCCCTCACCTCGCTGCTTCTTCTGAAGACACACCGCGCCTCTCCCGCCCAGGAGGGCAGCGTTAGCCTTTGACTCCTTCATCACTTACTCACATCTCCCCATCGGCCTTTGCCACAGTGTGGCAGCTCCTCGAGGCTCGGGGGTGCCTGCACCGCCCAGCACGGGGCCTCAGTAAGTGCCTGCTGCCTGAACGAAAGTCTTCCCCTGAGGAAAGGGCGAGGAGAGGTGACACTTAGGGACTGATTGTCACCCGTGATGCTGGCAGTGCAGCTGAAGCCCGAATCTCATCGTGGTGAGAAGGTGCCAGATCAGACGGTGCCTCTGTTAGAGATGAGTCTCCCTCCCAGGTGATGTTTCTGTTTGTTGAAGTGGCATGCACTTGACTTCCAGTCCCGACGTGCCCAGTGCCAGGTGATGGGGTCTCACAGCGGGCACCTGGACAGGTCAGGGAACGGACACCAGGAACAAGGTCTGATGCTTGTTAAACCCGCGTGCTCAGCGCTGAGTGTAGCTCACAGGCGCCTGCAGTGGGGCTAGCTACCGACCTATTTCGTTACCGTGGGCCCATTTCCCAGACACCTGTTTGCTTTCTGGAAAGTACTGCCCGTCTCCCTGAGTGGGACGGATAGGGGGAGTGCCTGTCAGGGAGACCAGGGCTCCCCTGAGTGGGGGTGGCATCATGGGCTTGCGAGCTGGACAGTCACACGGGGCCTGCCCTGGGGGTGAGGCCCTGCGTGCCCTGTCTTGAAGTCCTTCGTGTTTTCTGAACAAGAGCCCCACAACCCCACTTTGCACTAGGGCCCACGGCACTGAGTCCAGGCCAGCGTGCTCAGCGTCCACACACGCCCTCCGTGTGGGGGGGCTGCGGCCCCCGCTGACTCCCGACGGCTGTTCAGGGCAGGACCTGAGGGCTGCGGCACAGAGGTCCAGGGCCTCTGGTGGCTCCAGCGGCTGACCTGGCACCTTCGCAGGCGCATCGCTGGTGAAGCTGGTCGTGAACTTGCTCCCCAGGCCTTACCTCCAGGCATGTGACTTTTTCACCAAATCGCACGAAAACCTCGTCTGCAGAATGACTCTGTGGGTGGTTTCTCCGTGATTTTTTTTTGGTGGGAGGGGGTGGAGAGAAGAACCACCTCTCAACATAGAAAGGTGATAAAATCCAAGGCCGAAGTTGCCTCCTGTGAGAAGCAGGCCTTGTCTTCGGCAATGACCAGGGACTGTTGCCCTGTGTGTGAGTGGCCTTTTCGAATCAAAACATGAATACAAATGTTTGTTTCATGCTCTCCACCAAGGGCGTCAATTTTATATTCAGAGAAGATCACCCTTTAGGAAACAAAACTCTAAAAATGGTGGAGGGTCACCGTCAGTCAGGTATCTGGAAAAACTGCTAACCCAGTTTGCGGGAAATCTGTTTCTAAATGGGGAGGGATCTCCAAATGCAAAGACGGAACTGCTGCCCTTGGGAAGTATCTCGTTCTTCCAGCAAGACTGACCGCGTGTCCAGGAAGGAAACAGACTCGGAGCTCTCTTCCGTGGACCGTCGGCCTCCGTCTCGGACGTCTCCTGGGGAAATCGGAAACATATCGAAAGACGGGAGACAAGTAAAACTTCTCGTTTCTCAGCGTTGGGGGAGGCAAGCGCTGGAACCTCTGTGCTGGTGTGCAGGCCTGCGCCCCAGTGTGTAAGCGCAGCGACTAATGAATGCTCCCAGGGACCCATGTGCACACGCCAAGGCCAAGGCCAAGGCATGCTGCGTTGACTTAACCTCACTCCCTCCGTTGGTGCCATTTTGGGAAGAGCCACCTGGAAAAATGCCAGCGTGAGGGGATTATCTTCCTTTACTAAAATTTGACAGAATGTGCTGCAGTGTCCTTGTGTATACGACGAGGAAGCAGAGGGTCAGGGGAGACCAGCGGGACTGCTCGCCGAGGGGACGCAGAACAGGCTTGCTGGCACTTCCACCGTCACGTGGAAGACGTACCGGAGCCGCCTGTCCCTCCGTCTGTCTCACGTCCCTCTGCCTGTCTCACGTCCCTCTGCCGCTCATTCTCGCCACGTTCCTTTGCCACGTCCGCGAAGAAAATTAGACTGGCTCTTAGCAGTCAAAGATCGAACCTGTCGTAGTTTGTTACTGTTGGGATTTCAACCATTCTTCAAAACCTTTTTTCTTCCATTCATTCACCTAATTTTTGTTGGCAGCTTTATCAGGATATACTTTGCATATGGTAAAATTCATACATTTTAAACACGCGGTTCAATGACTTTTGGTAAATTTGTGCAGTTGGGCACCAGTCACCCAAATCCAGTTTTGAGCCCTCCCATCACCCCAACAAGTACCCTCCCCACCCCCCACCCGGCACTGGCTCCTCCCCGGCACCTCCGGCCCCGGGCAGTCAGTCGCCCACCTTCTGTCTCTGTGGCCTCGCCTGCCCGGGAACTGCATCTCAGTGACCTGGCACCGCACGTGGTGTTCTGTGTCTGGCTCCGACTCCGCACCGTCTTTCCGAGGCCCAGCCGTGTGTTCCGTGGGTCGGCGGTTCGTTTCTTCGTCCCGCAGAGCAGCCTTCCGCTGTTGGGGTGTAGCCACCCCGTCTCGTGTAGGTCACTCACCTGGTCGTGGATATTTGGTTGGTTTTCAGCTTTCATCTGATTTTTAGGTTTGCTAGTTTTAGTCCTGATCCAAAGTACATGGTAGAGGTAAGTCCCATTTTCTTTGGTGCCTTATCTGTGCCCCCAGACTCCCATGTGGGGGACAGGGATCTCCACAGTCATGGCTCAGAGGAGGCGCGAAGACGGCGGACCCACTCATCCCTGACCACAGGGCCTCTCTGGGACAGTAATGGGACAGGTGTTTTGGATGTGAGGCTGTGGGTTGCTCAGATCAATGACCCCGAGCAGGGGAAGGAGAGCGTATCCCACACCCAGACCTGGGGATCAGGGAGCGTGAATTTGTGATGTCTGTCCTGCTGGCTCATTTGTTTTTTACCCACAAAATGAACATGTTGATGTTGCCAAACCAATGGACCCATTTCTCGTCCTTCCATTATTTACCTCCCCGCTGATTTCATTAACTAAATGAAGCTTTTGGCAATTCACCAAACTTCATTCACGAACTCTTTCTGCAAGTGTCTGCTGTGTGCGGGCCCTGCCGGCTCCAGGGTGGGGGGAGTGCACAGGGAAGCCACCGGGCACCCTCCCCGCCGCGTGGAGCTATGCTCCACGAAGGTTCCGTTAGCCTCCGCTCTGCTTGGCCATCAAAGGCAGCCGGCTCCGTAGCTCTGGTATCATTTCTTCCACATAACTGAGTCCTGAAACCTCATCCAGATTTAAGCCTGGCAAGTCTGCTGTGGCGAACACGGCCTTTGTGGGCAGCACTGAGAGTGGTGGCCGCAAACAGGAATCAAACTCACGGCCCAGAAGAAAGGAACCAGAGGTAGATTCAGTTTCTCAGAGACTAGGAAGTCTCGTGAAGAGTGTGACCTGGACACAAAAGCAGCCTGCGTGAAGGGGAAGCCTTTGATCCACGGGAGATTTTCTCTGCATCATCTTAGGCTGCGACGGGAGAGGCCGCTGGTGCACACACCGGGGCTTGGTCTCCCTTTGCTCGTTTGGGCCACCTGGAAGCCGTCCACACAGCCCTCGCCCACAGGCTGCACTTAGGAGCTCAGGTGTGGCCCCGTCCCACCTTCACGGCCCCGCCTCACGGAGATGGTGCCAGTTTGGGAGGCCCCCCTGTGCTCTGGTGACAGGCACGTCACCCCAGCAGACACCGGCCTCTTGCTCTGTTCCCTGGGTGAGGGGACAGTGCCTTCTTCCCACAGGCTGACACTCCCCTTGTTCTCTTTCGCATGATAAGGGCCCAGTCCTTCCTCCCAACAGTTCCCCGGGGAACGTGTGGTTGCAGCGCGGACACGTGGACCGACAGCTGACGGCGCAGGCCTTGTCTCCCGTAGGGCCTGGCGCTTGTTTGTGCTGTTGAAAACCGCTTTATGAAAGAGGGTTCCCACGCCAGAAGTTCACCCGTTTAAAGTGTGAAACTTAGTGACTTGTAACGCATTGCCATTCAGAGTTGTGCAAGCATCTCCACGTTCTACTTCTAGGAAATGGTCATCGCCTCAAAAAGAAATCCCACCCCCACGCGCCCCCAGCCCCTCCGGCGTGGGGCCACCCCTAGGTGGGCCTGTTCTGGACATCTCACACCACGCGCGGCCCTTCGTGGGCGGGTGCTTTCACTGAGTGCGAGGTGTCCGAGGCTCACCCCTGGTGTGGCGTGTAGGAGCGATCCCTCCTTTTCGTGGCTGAACGGTACCCATTGTGCCGATTGGTCGCCTGTCCTTTCCCTGCGTGCGTGTCGGGTATCGGGCACTGGGGCTGCCTTGCCTTTCAGCCGTCGTGGGTACAGCTGTGGTGGGCATTTCGTGCTCAAGGTTTAGCATAACTCGCGTTGTCGTTTCTTTTGGGTCATTACTGTCTGGGTCACGCGGCCACTCTGTTGCCCGTGTGAGGACCTGGAGCCGGTGTTTTCCGTTCACTTCCCCAAACCTTCTCCGAGGCTGAGGAAGCCGTGCTCGTGCCCGTGCTTGCCTTGGACCTTCCAGTCTAGGTGTCTTTGCCACTCAAGAGGTCTGAGTGGTTATCAGAGAACTGACGCAGGAGAGTTTCACATGTGAGACACCACAGGGCAGGAATGAAGAAGGGGTCGGCAGAAGAGCTGTCGGTTCAGCGCACGTAGTGGGGCTACACCGGGTTTTATCGCAGGCGCCGCGGCCGTGTCCTGTCCGACCGCATGTATGTCTGGGTTAGCGTGTGCAGCGAGCCTGGCTGTCCAGTGGGAACAGTGAGAAACTGTTCGCTCCGTGCGCTCAGCTCTGTGTGCCTTCTTCTGAGTGGTTGCAGGGCGCCGGCGGTTTGGGGGCCTCGTGTCTCCAGAACTGTCTGCTCTGCCAGGATTTGCTTTCTTAGAAACGAGGAAGTCCTGTGAAAAGCGTTATCTGAAACCAGAAAGCACTCGCTTTCAGCAGTGAATCCATTTATTCTGTTCTCAGATTTGAGTCAGTGTTTACTGATCTTTAAGAATTAAATTACTGTTAGGCTGATGCTCAGATCAAGGATTAAAGGAGTCGGGCTCCCAGCAGTAAAGCCTTTACTCCACTGTACTTTTCCTGGGAGGGACCAGTTGTGATGGCCCCTCCAGGTTGTATCAGAACGTGTTTTTCCCGTATTCCTCGATACTTGGTTGCTTCTCTGTACAGGAAGACTGACAGAGATGTGAAGAACATAGCCATGAAAGAAGATCACCCATGAATTGTATGCGTGTATAAATCACTGTCTTTAATAACTATTTAGTATTTCAGATCACTTGTCTTATTTTACACCCCCAATAGCGTTGTGAGGTCGGTTGATGGGAGTGGTAGACGAGGAAACTTAGGCTCAGACGAGGCACGGACCGGACAGCTCCGTGACCCAACCGAACGAGTCATAGAACTTCCTTGGGCTTCCATTTCTTTGCCTGTAGAACGGGTTCACTCATAAATCGGAGCACTGTGGACATCAAGTCATATGTGTTAGCGTGTGTAAGCAATCTGAGAAACAATGTAAAGACTTGAACTCTTTTTTTCACTTCAATATATTACCCAAGTGGTGAATGCTCTTGGTACAATAATCAGAAAATACAGAGAAGCGTAAGGAAGAAAATTACTACTTCCCATTATCACGCTAACTCAGAATATCTTCTTGGAGCGTTAATTGTCCAACCATGGAAAGCAGTTGATTAATAGCTTGTCAAGCTAGAGGTGTGGGTGTCAGGGAGAGGGAGTGACTCCAGTTCCAGTGGCCACCACTGAATTGTCTACGCCAGGGAAAACGATAAACGTTCTAAACATCCATCAGTATGCTAAGAGATCAATACCAAAAAAACCCCTCTCTGTAGCTACAATGACTCAATTAGACACACAGAATTTCCAAACTATAGTGTCGAGTATAGAAAGGAAATCACAAAAAGAATTTAAATATTACTTGTGTACATCTTAACAACACAAAAAAGATATATTGCCTGTAAATGTATATATACACACATATATATACACACACATGCACACAATAGAAGAATAAAAGCTCAGGACGTGCACCAATTTCAATCTTAGATTGGGGAAGTGGCTTCAATGTCTATACTATTTATTTCTTTAAAAAATTGAAGTGGCCCAATACACCAGGGTTGCTGGTTCAATCCCCGGTCAGGGCACATACAAGAATCAACCAGTGAGTGTGTAAATAAATGGAACAACAAAACTGTATTTCTCTCCCCCCTCCTCTCTCTCTCTCTCAAATCAATAAATTAAAAAATATATTTTTAAAACCACGAGGTTGGGCTGATGGCTGGGGGCTGAGGGCGTGGGGAGAAAACAAAGCAAACACGAGGAGATAGCAGCCTGATAAAACGTTTAGCATGTTTTGTGCATTTAAAACATTTCAGATATTTTTTTAAAACACGCAGGACCCCCAAGGACACTCCCGACGCACAGACACACAGAGACACACCTTTTGTCCTGTGGAAGGGGCTCCTCCTGCACGCGGCTCTGTGGGCTCTGTGTCTCGTGAGCGTCTGGCTGTCGCTGAACACAGCTCCTGCCCCTCCCGAGGGTTTCTCTTCCAACTTAAATATGTGCGCGGAGAAGAATTTTTAGAAGGAGCAAACTCGTCAAGGCTTCCTCTTCACATTTGTAATTACTTCCTATGTATTCATTTCTAATTCTCCAACGCTCTTTCTCATTCATTTATGACATAGTTGGTCTTCAACTTGGAAGGAACTCAGAGCCTAAACGCAGAGGCGAAATTAAAGGCTGGTGTCATCAAGCCCCCGAGGATCCGCTGAGCTGGCAGAGGAGCTCCTCCGGGCCGGGGAATCCACGAGGCGGAACCTGTATTTACCGCCTCCAGAAGGAAGAGGCGCACACACACACGCGCGCGGGAAGGCGTCCTCCCAGCCCCGCGGCCTCCAGAGCGGAGGCACAGGCTGCCGTCCCTTCAGGTTTCCCTGCGCCCTGCGTGTTCAGCGAGAGTGGTCCCAGGGCCCCCTGAGTTTTTGCTCTCTGTCCACTCATGTGGGGACTCCGGCCAGGGGCTCCCCAGGTGCACCAGGGCAGAAGAGAGCTGAGTCCCTGCCCTGCATGGGCCTCCTGTTCCCTAACCTCTGAATAGTCAGGTGTCCCTTTTAGAAACCTGAATTTCTTTCCCTCTATGCAGAAACCATCCTACAGGTAGATTTTGGTGATATCAGAGCTGTGACACCCTGACAAGTGGACACTCGTAAAGGAGAAGAGGAAGGCCCACCGTGTGGTCTGCATCCTCACCGAGGGATGCTGGCTCTGTGATTGGGGCTGGGAAAGGCCGGTCTGTAACCCGCGGTCCAGGGGGAGGCCAGGAAGGAAGAGCCCGCGGCTCTGCGGTAGTTTGCTTTGTCCCTGGTCACCGGGGGAGTGGGGCTGGGTACCGTACTCTCCGGGTGCAGGTTCTTTGTCTACAAAATGAGCAGCTCGTTCCTTCCCCATTTTTTAGTATTTAATGTATGAAATTATGGCATGAATTCATGGGGCGGGGAAGGATTTTTCAATAAATGTCTCGGATACAGCTGGGCAAGTATTTGGAAATAAATCGATGTAGATCCTCCCGGAGTCTCATAGCCAAAAATAAATGTCGGGCGGGTCAAGAGAAAGTGGAGTCAGGGGAGAACCGGGTGAAGTAAGTGAACGTTCAGCAGTTTCATGCAGGACGAGGAGTACAGGTAGAAAGAAGACGTGCCTAAGTCTGAACGTTGTAAAAGAAATCACAGTTCCTCCTACTGATTCAAAACTCGAGTAAGTTAGAAATAAAAGTTAACCAGACGCGAAAATCGGCCCCTCTAAACGAATGGGAAAGATGCTGTCCCAGTTAATATACGGTAAGCTCGTGGAAATCCACAGGCAAGAGGTAGCGGGTGATAGATGAAAAGGGATGTTTTTGTACATAGATAAATAAATAACAAGTAAATACTAAATTCTTACAGGTAGGTAGAAGATAAGATTTAAAAGATTAGGAAAAAGCAGTAGTTCGATAAATGTTTTAAAATATCCAGCTTATCACCCCCAGAACGCAAATTTAAACAATGAGGTACATCTGTTTAAAATATTTCTTCTCTTTTTTTTTGAAGATTTTATTTATTTATTTTTAGAGAGGGGGAAGGGAAGGAGAAAGAGAGGGAGAGAAACATCAATGTGTGGCTGCCTCTTGCACGCCCCCTACTGGGGACCTGGCCCGAAACCCAGGCACGTGCCCTGACTAGGAATTGAACCAGCGGCCCTTTGGTTTGCAGGCCCACGCTCAATCCACTGAGCCACATCTTTTAATATATGAAGAGTTAGCCTGGTTTTCGTTTCATTAAATGAGAATTATCGCTGACAAACTGTGATGAAATGGGTATTTTTGTATATTGCTGGTAAGAACATAAAAAGCTACAGACCTTTCGGAAAGCAATTTGGCAGTATTTATCTGATGTGTTGAAATGTTTGTTCCTTGATTCCAGAAATCCTGTATCTGGGAATTTACTCTAAAAAAATAACCTAAAGTTCAGAAAGAAAAATAAAGCTTTTATGCCTCATATTGTTACTCATTGCATTATTTATTTTTGAGCAGGCAGAACGAAGCCAAGATATATCATGTTGAGGCAGTACTATAATAATTACGGCATGTCCAGTGTAACTAGCTAGAATACTAATATTGTGACATGCACGTTGAAAATGATTTCCCTAAAGGTTAAGAAAAGGACATGTAGAATTGATTTAACATAAGGTCCCAACTATATTTAAAAATAAAAACCTCTGCAATGGCTTTTCTGGTAAAGAAAAAAAAAACAAAGCCAAAGCCCATGAATTCACCAGAGACTGAGAAAAAATAACCCCAACATGCCAGTGGCTGTTATAGACACTAGCATTTCCACATTTTAGAACTTTACAAATTTTATGTAATGAATGTGAAATGCTTTTATAATGGGGGGGATTACCTTTAAAAATATCTGTGACTTATACAGTGAGTCTAAGTTCCTTTATTTTTATCAGATTTGTATTTTAATAGAAGATTCTTTATTTTAAAAAAACGATAACCTAATTCTTCTCCACCAACATCTGAGCCCCCCTGCCTGGGTTTCAGGAGATCATTTGCTTTCGTTTTAGTGATTTCCATGCCAGTGTGACGCACTGCCTTTCGAAGCCTCGGCACTGGGAGAAGGGGGTTCTGTGCCCGGCTACGCGGACAGCCAGGCTCAGAGAGCGATGGTGTGTGTTTATCTGCAGGGCTTGTGCTGGGAGAAACAAGGGCGAGTCCCCTGCCCCCTGCGTGATGTAGTGAGGAAGAAACCTGGGGTTTTTGTCCGTTCCTGCTGCCGCTTTTGTAGATGGCTCTTGACAATTCAGAGCTACTGGTATGGAAGTGCAATAGAGCAGGTCATCTAGAGACCCAGTTTGAATCAACATGTATCGAGCATCTGCTTATCCCGTGGGAAGTGACAGGGGTGGGAGTTCGTCTTGGTACTGGAAACACTACTCAGGGAGCACTCTGGGTTAGTGGGCGTGGTCCTCCCCCGCCTCGGACGGAGAGCGGCTCGCACAGTGCCCTCCGCCTGCTTTCGGACGTCTGATGCAGTCAGTGGTGCAAGTTCAGCTGCAATGATGCGTACGGATCGATGAGTTTTTAACTTGATGGATGAATGGGTAGCCTCCTGGACAGCAAATGAATCAAGTTGCCAGTGGGTGTTTGCGTGAATCCCCCAAATCCCTGTCCTTGAGTCTCCTTCATAGAAACAGATGACATCATTGCTTCGACCAAGCACCCTCTTCTCTTCCTGGGGCTTCTGGTTAAAGTAGGAAAAAAAAAGGGGCGGGGAGAGAAGGCCCTGCTTCCTGTTTTGTCGCT